>MU128959.1:275796-291219 GCA_014904985.1 Hydnum rufescens UP504 | reverse complement strand
CGACACTGCGCAAGGTTGCTTGCTTTAAAGCGGTGCGTTTCCCTCCAATCTTTCTCTATTCTCTGCGTTCATTAATATCTCTTTCGTCGATAGGAACGTAATGGCAATCGGGGCCAACGCAGTGCGGTGGTCTCGGTTGAATGTCTTCGACAGCTATCTCATGCGCGATAAAATTAAGAATGGGGTACTGAGGCACGGAGAAAATCTGACAGATTGTTTCAACACGTTTCAAGTGAGAATCAATATGTATATTCTTGGGAGGTGGGAGTGTGCTGACGTTATCCTCAAGATCCTCACATCCATAAGACTCGTGGAGAGCGTAGAGGCGATCGCATCTCCTGAGCCATCGGTCCCCCCGGCAACCTCTGAAGAGACTCGTGTAAGGAGTCTGTCTCTGCCTACAGCTGGTTTGTCGAATGCTGACATCCCCCATTTTTAGGATTCTGTTGTTCTGGGACTCTCTGACTTCTTCGAGCGCCCAGCTGGTCAGGCAGTGTTTGAGCAGATCGCCGTGGCCGTGCAGAGACGCTTGGAGCAAGTAGGGTTACAGGCCACTTCGACACCACCTGACTCAAGGTATGTGGCATCCTTGCTTGATGCCCACAGAACTCTGATCCAGATTGGATAGATCTCCTGGGGTGACTGTACTGCGAACGGGCCAGGACCGTCATGTCTCATATCTCACCAGCCAAATCACCGAGCTTACATCGGAGATAGGCAATATCCTGCCAAATCTTTCACCTGCCCCAGGCATCGATTCCCAGTTCATGAAATGGGAATCCCACTGGCCGGAGACTGGGAACCCGACACGGCAACTTCGCGGAGCGGTTTCGACCACATTGCAGCTCCTCAATGGGCTCCAGGATGTAGCGGAAGTCAAACTCGATTCGGTTATCCTGGCAGAAAAGATGAGCGATTTGTCGGCGAATCTGGGTGATTTGGGTCTTTGGGAAGAGTGTTTGGAGGTACAGACTGCAGTAGTGGAGCTGAATCGGGCTAGAGGAAGCAAGCTAGTTCTTGCTGTTTCACTCGACAACCTCTCCGCCTTTCTTTCAACCCTTGGCCGCCACGAGGAAGCGCTCAAGGCGTGTGAGGAGGCTGTAAACATGCACCAAACCCTCGGACCAGACCAAGCGCATGTATTCCTCCCAGGTCTCGCTAGCTCTCTTCACAACCGTTCTCATTGTCTTTCGAACCTCAGCCGCCATGAAGAGGCACTGAGGGCAAATGAGGAGGCTGTGATCCTTTATCACGCGCTGAGGATGGATCAACCGGATATATTCCGCCCCGAGCTCGCTTTCTCTCTTACCGACCTCTCCACCCGCCTTTCGGAGCTTGACCGTCATCAAGAGGCACTTGAGGCCAGTGAGGAGGCCGTGAGAATTTTCCGCCTACTAGCAGCAGATCGACCGGATGTATTCCGACCGAAACTTGCTCGCTCTCTTGGCAATCTCTCGGCTCAGCTTTCAAGACTTGGCCGCCATGAAGAGGGACTCGAAGCCAGCAAGGAAGCTTTGAGCATCCGTCGACTCCTGGTAGCGGATCGGCCGGATGTATTTCGCCCCGATCTCGCTTCGTCTCTTACCACCCTCTCCGGCTGCTCTCTTGAGCTTGGCCGCCATCAAGAGGCACTTGAGGCCAGTGACGAGGCCTTAAGCATTTCCCGGCTATTGGCAGCAGATCGGCAGGATGTATTCCGCCCAGGTCTCGCTCAGTGTCTTCACAACCTTTCCGTTTGTCTTTCGAAGTTCGGCCGCCATGAAGAGGAACTCAGGGCAAGTGAGGAGGCCATAAGCATTTATCGTGCGCTGGCGATAGATCGACCAGATGCATTCCGCCCCAATCTCGCTGTCGCCCTTAACGACCACTCCGCCGCCTTTCTGAGCTTGGCCGCCATCAAGAGGCACTTAAGGCCACCGAGGAGGCCTCAAGCGTTTTCCGCGTATTAACACCAGATTGGTCGGACGCATTCCAACCAAAATTTGCTGTCTTTCTTTCCAATCTTTCTGTTCATCTTTCGAACTTAGGCCGCCACGAAGAGGCGCTCAAAGCCAATGAGGAGGCCTTGGACACTTATCGCCTGCTAGCAGGGGATCGATCCGGAAGTATTCCGACCACTTCTCGCTCGCTGTCTTGAAACCTCCTCCGCTCGTCTTTCCCAGCTGGGCCGTGATGATGAGGCGCTCAAGGCAAATGACGAGGCCATGAGCGTTTATATCCTCCTGAGTCTGGATCATCCCGATGTCTTCCATTTCGACCTAATGCGCTGCGTTTTTGACGGATTGAAGATTTCTTTACGCCTTGGTAGGCCCCTTGAGAGTTTCCCGGTCTTAGGGGGGCAGGAAACCTCTTGAGACCCCTCGCAATGGAGCGGCCCGGTGCCATTGACATTGAGCACCTAACGCTTGCTTGAATAGTTGTCATAGCCTGCCCACACTTGTTTGGATCACTTGCTTTGCCTTGATATTGTATCTACTCTGCTTTACCAAGCATCGTATATCTGGTTGTCCCAAATGCACTGAAATGCACGAGTTTCATGGAAGCGGCAATTGAGCACAAAAAGAACGTGGCAAGACTGAAGCAGAGAGCCAAAATGTCCCACTACAACCCTTGATGAAGCGAGAATGCTTCGCATTCAGCTATCACTGCTTCCTTGTGACCTGTAGTAATAGAGGAAAGATGAGACGCAAGATGGCCAGTTCACCAAATGTCCCGCCATCGAGAACCGTCACCGTCCGCGACCGTAAAGAAAATCATTTCATCCATCCTCCGCACCAAGTAGTATGAGCACAACACGCCGCAGAGGGACACTATCCTGAAGGCATAGAACGAGGCCGACTCGTAGGTCATCGTTCTATCCGCCGCAAGCCTCAGGATCTGAACCCTCCCAAAGAATCATGATAGATAATCAAAGATGAGGACGTACTTCAGACAAGGAAATCAAACCGAGTACATTGATCGCGTCATTTCTGGTTCCGGCGCGTCGGCTTGATGAGTGTACACGCTGTGGAGTGAACGATGTGGAATCCACAGTTTAGCAGTTACGAGATTTGAAGATAGAGGTAGTAAAGACGAGACATTGGAAGTAGCACAAGCCAAGGCAAACCAAGCCAGTGCCCCAAACATCGGTTCAATGTCGCGTCTCGCATGATGAGACACGGGGGTACCCTTTATAAGATATACAATGACAAATACTGGTTTATTCCAAGGTCGCCCTGCCAGTGGATGGAGTATGGTCAATGAGAACACCAATAGTTTCGGCACCGGCATGGAAAATCATAATGTTATTCATGCCGACGTCACGGTGAACAACGCCCATAGACCTAAGGATGACCTAAAGGAATTAGCCCTTAGGAATCATCTGTTTATTACAGGGATCTTACATGAAGCTGCGTCTTGCCTTCGATCTTCATGGTATCGTCAGCGGTCCAGATGTCAATCGTGGGAAGCAACTTCTTGTGGACAATGATCCTCGGGGTACACGACCCCCTTCCAGAGGGCTCCACCTTTGCAGCCTCTTACCATACCAGGTCATGGCTCCACGGAACCCGTGCACCAAAGTCCCCCTTTGCCACAAGGAGAGGCAGATGCTTTTTCATATATGCATACTTCCCATCGTTGTAGTACTCGGCACTTGCATAAGCTCTCCGCAGGAATTCATATTCTGGTGGGCTAGTTGATGGATCAGGTATAATGAAGAACGTATCTTCAGCCTAGCCAGAAGCCCTCCATGATTAGTGTTCATGAGCTGCTCCAGGTCTGGGAGTCGGCGGAACCTGAACCAGATTTTCTTTGCTTCGACGCGACGGATCGGTGGGCCCGGAGATTTGCGACGTCGACGTACACATCGCCAGAACAGTGCGCATGGACCACCCTCTCTAAGCAGTGGAATGCGTGGAGGTGATCTTCTGTGCCCCACGTCTTCCAAGCTTTGTCCTGATTACCCAAGTGCGCTGGTCTTATAAAACAATGCTGGGCAACTTTTCCTATAGACTTCCCAGTGAGTAAAATCACCAAATCTATTGATTAAAACATGTGCGCTTCAACGGTCTGTCGGGCGTGCACACCAGCGATTGGAACTCTCCGGATTCAAGAAGGATTCAAGAATTGAATGTGCTCAATGCAGTAGATGGTGATGCATCCGACTTGGCCGGCATCGCCTTGAAGCGCCTCTCTCGAGCACACAGAGTACCCCCATGCCCTCTAGAGGATTTTCATCACTTAGAGGATCCGCTGCCTCATTGGCATCACCCCAATCTAACGATCCTGCTCCGGGAGGTCCCCCTTCCATTGCTCAATCCACCCCCGGGCCTTCAACTGCACCTCAGCCAGCGTATCCAGATTACATGAACGAGAACACTAGTCCAGGATGGGATGCCGCTGTTGCCATGGCCTCGATGCTGGACAATATTCCCTCTCTCCCACTCGCGCTTGCAGGCCCGCTGAGTCAGGTCCTAGATGTCATATCGGGGATGATCGATGCAGTTAAAGCCGTGCGCGAGGGAAAACATGGATGTGAACACCTCATATTTCGTGTCCTGAAGTTTCTTCAATCCTTGGTGGACGAGTCGAGGGGGAGCAGCGTGCCAATCGTAGAGGGTACGCCGACAGCTGCAAGGTTGTTTGCCTTGAAGCGGTGCGTTTTCCCCCGCCCTTGCCCATTCTATATGCTCATTATATCTCTTTCGGCAATAGGAACGTAATGGCAATCAGGGATGATGCCCTGCGGTGGTCTCAGTTGAGTCTCGTCAAGAGATATGCTAAGCGCGAGGAAATTAAGATCGAAATATCGAGGCACGGAGAAAACCTGACCGATTGTTTCCACACGTTCGTAGTGAGTGAATCAATATATACGTTCTTGGGAGACAGGAATGTGCTGACATTATCCTCGAGGTCCTCACATCCTTAAGAGCGTCCAATCTCGTGGACAGAGTAGAGAGGATCGTATTTCCCAACCCATCGGTTCCCCTGGCAACCCCTGAGGAAGCTCGTGTAAGGAGTCCGCGTCTGTCTATGGTTGATTTGTCGAATGCTAAAACCCGCCATTTTCTAGGATTTGCTCGCTCTGGGACTCCAAGACTTCTTCAAGCGTCCGGCGGGTGAGGCAGTGTTTGAGCAGATCGCTGGGGCTGTTCAGCAACGTTTGGAGCAAGTGGGGTTACAGGCGACATCATCTGGCTCACAGTATGTGCCATCCTTGCTTCAACACGCCGAAAAAACCCTGATCCAGACTGCATAGATCTCCTGGGACGACTGTACTGCGAACCGGGAACGACCGTCATGTCTCCTATCTCACGAGCCAAATCGCCGAGCTTACATCGGAGGTAGGCAATATCCTGCCAAGTCTTTCACTTGCCCCAGCCATCGATTCCCAGTTCATACAATGGAAAACCCACTGGTCGGAGACTGGGAACCCGATGCAGCAACTCCGCGGAGCGATTTCGGCCACACTGCAGCTCCTCAACGAGCTACAAGATATCGCGAAAGTCAAACTCGACTTGGCAAGAAAGATGAGCGATTTGTCGCTGAATCTGCATGATTTGGGTCTTTGGGAAGAGGCCGATGAGATACAGACTATAGTAGTGGAGCTGGATCGGGCTGGAGGGGACACGCTAGTTCTTGCTATTTCCCTCAACACCCACTCCGTCTTCCTTATGGCACTTGGCCACCACGAGGAAGCGCTCAAGGCATGTGAGGAGGCTGTAAACATTTGCCGTGCCTCTGGATCAGACCAAGTGGATGTACCTCGCCTCAGATCTCCTGCTGATCTCTTCACAATCTCTCCACGTGTCTCTCGAAATTTGGCCGTCATGAAGAGGCACTCAGGGCAAATGAGGAGTCAGTGAGCATTTTTCATGCGCTGGCGAAGGATCGACCGGATATATTCCGTCCCTGACCTCGCTTGCTCTCTTCACACCTCTCCTTCCGCCTTGAATCAGCTTGGCCACCGATCAAGAGGCACTCTAAGGCCAGCGAGGAGGCCTTAAGCATTTTCCGCCTATTAGCAGCAGATCGACTGGATGTATTAGGACCGTACCTTGCGGCCTCTCTTTCCAACCTCGTCCATGCGATCTTGCGAAATTCGGCTGCCATGAAGAAGGCACTCAAAGCCAGCAAGGAGGCTTTAGGCATCCGTCGACTCCTGGCAGCAGATCGACCAGATGTATTCCACTCCAGCCTCGCTTTGTCTCTTGACAGCTTCTCCTGTGCCTTTCTAAGCTTGGCCGCCATCAAGAGCACTTAAGGCCAGTGAGGAGGCCTTAAGCATTTCCCGCCTATTAGCAGCAGATCGGCCAGGATGTATTCCGAGCGCAAACTTGCCGCTCTCTTTCAATCTCTCCATCGATGTTTCGAAAGTTGGCCACTATGAGAGGCACTCAGGGCAAACGAGGAGGCCGTGAACATTTATCGCGCGCTCGCGACTGGATCGACCAGATGTGTTCCGCCCCGGCTCGCTGTGTCTCTTAGCAACCTCTCTGCCCACCTTCTCTGAGCTTGGCTGCGATCAAGAGGCACTTGAGGCCAGTGAAGAGGCCTTAAGCATTTACCACCTATTAGCTGCCGATCGATCGGATGTATTACGATCTGGACCTTGCTGAGTGTCTTTGCAGTCTCTCCGTGCATCTTTTGAAACTTGGCCGACATGAAGAGGCACTCAAGGCCAGCAAGGAAGCTTCGGGCATCTGCCGAATCCTGGCAGCAGATCAGCCAAATGTATTCCCACCAGGGCTTGCTCCCTCTATTAACAGCCTCTCTATGCGTCTTTGGGATTTCGGCTACCGTGAAGAGGCCCTGAAGCAAAATGAGGAGGCTGTAAGCATTTATCGCTTGCTAGTAGCAGATCAACCGGGTGTGTTCGCCCCGATCCTCGCTTCCTCTCTTTCCAATCTCTCTGTTTATCTTTCGAGCTTTGACCGCTTGACGAAGCCCTCAAGGCAAATGAGGAAGCCTTGAACATTCATCAGCCGGCTAGCAGTGGATCAACCGGATATGTTCCGTCGTGATCTCACTGCTTTCTGTCTTGATTACCACACCCGTTATCTTTCCGAAACTTGGCCGCTCATAAAGAAGCAGCTGCAAAGCAAATGAGGAGGCTTTGGACGCTTATCGCCTGCTAGCACGGGATCGACCGGAATTCCAACTCATTTCTGGTTCGCTGTCTCGGAAACCTCTCCCTTCGCTTTCGGAGCTGGGCCGTCCATGACGAGGCGCTCAAAGCAAATGAGGAGGCCACAGGCATTTTTTTTCCTTACTAAAGGTAGATCACCCCGATGTCTTCCATTTTAATCTAATTTAACAAATTGATCTCCTGGTTTTAGGGAAGGAAGAACTCCTTAGACCCCACGCAATGGAGCAGCCCATCGTCTTTGAGGAAAGGCTCTCATTACGAGCGTGACAGGAAGTGGGAAGGCTGTCGCAATAGGCCTGATGTGATCTTTATATTCATAGTTGACTGGCGAGGTGGAAGACTCCACCGCTGGATACCGATGAGCTGGAGAGGTAGGGGGAGGGTGTCGGCCGGGGTCGATCGCCATAGAGGCGATTGTGCTTGTTTTTGTGGTGTGCCGTTGGCATTGGCACCTAACTGCTCACTTGAGTAATCACGTATAGCTGCCCCTACTTGTTTGACTTCGCCTTCGTATTGTATCCACTCTACTTTACGAAGTATCGTATATCTGAATGTCCCAAATCCACTGTAAGGCACAAGTTTAACGAAAGCAGCAATTGAGCACAAAAAATGTGGCAAGGCTGAAGCGGAAAGCGAAATCTCGCGCTGCAGCTTTGAGAAGGAGACTTGGCATTTAGCTATCACTATTTCCTTGTGGCCCGCAGCAAACAGAGAAAGCTGAGATGCAAGATGGCCAGATCACCAAACGTCCCACCATCGAGAATGATCGCCGTCCGCGAAATCATTTCGTCCATCCTCCGCACCGAAGCAGTACGAGCACAACACGCTGCAGAGGGACATCATCTCAAAGGCATAGAACGAGGCCACTAGTATATCATCGTTCTATCCAGCGTGAGCCTCAGGATCTGAACCCTCTCAAAGAATTATGATGGATGATCAAAGATGAGGATGTACTTCAGACAAGGAAACCAGACCCAGTACTTTGATCGCGTCATTTCTAGTTCCGGCACGTTGGCTTTAACTCGTATTCTGGTGGGCTGGCTGATGGATTAGGCCTAATGACCTATCTTCACACCGTGGTTGGTGTTCATGAGCTGCTCCAGGTCTGAGAGTTGGCGCTGGGTTTGCTTTTCTTAGAGTCTGCATCAACGGATCGACTGGCCCGGAGATTTGTGCATCCGTAACGACTTGGACGCGTCTTGAGGTGCGCATCACTAGAACGGTGGGTGTGAATCACCTCCCTGAGCAGCGCGGTGCGCTGGCGTCCATGTCAAGATATCAAGGGTATAGAGGTCGATGATTTAACGAGTTGGAGATGTTGATTTGGCTCGACACGCAACTCGACGCTTGGCTTGTGAAATCTCTTTTCAAAAATGCTAAACCCTGTTTTAAGGCTCTAGTCGCATTCTAAATGGTGGTCGTGCCCCACCCAATCCAAGTGTGTGTCCCCATAACCGAAGTGCGCTGGTCGGACAAAACAATGCTGGGCCGCTGGGCGACTTTTCCTAGACTTCCCAGTGGGAAAAATCACGAAATCTATCGATTAATCGGTAGAGTGTATCCGTTGCACTGAGAGGTAGCGGGAAGACGACCCCAAAGGGGCCTCAAAATGAGCAACAATGGACCGGTAGCATACAACGAGGAACAAGAAAAGGAGGAGCAAGGGGAGGCAAGAGGGTGAAGACAGAAGAAACGAGATACTAAGCGTAGCACCCCGAAAAATACAGAGGACGAGAGGAAGGCTATCAACGAGGCAAAGGTCTCATATCCCAAAAAAACATCCGAGGTGGAGCGCCACTCGGGACCCGCAGCTTGAGGACCGTGCCCCACGCGTTTACAAGATCTTGTACTTACCGAATTAGGCTGGTCTTGTGAAATGATGTCGAGGGACTTTTCGTAGGAGGTTACTGTAAATTTAAATTGCCAATGGGTAAAATCAGCAAACTCGAGGCGTGTGGTTTCCTGATTTTGGAATTACAGTACCCGGGCCGGGCACTCGAAGAATTTGATTGCGTCATCCAACTTGACTTTGAAGCGCCTTTTTCGAACACACAACACCCTATGCCTTCTGGAAGATTTTCATCGTTTGGAGGACCTGCCGTCTCATCGGCATCACCCCAGCCTAACCATCCTACTCGTGGGGGTCCCACCTCCATCACCCAACCCACCGACTCGGGCCCCTCAACCGCACCTCAGGCAGCATATCCAGATTACATCAACGAAAACGCTAGCCCCGGATGGGATGCCGCCGTTGCCATGCGTTTGATACGGGATGGTCTTCCTAATCTCCCAGGTGCGATTGCAGGCCCCCTGGGTCAAGTTCTAGATGTCGTATCGGCGATGGTCGAAGCAGTTGAAACCATGCGCGAAGGAAAAGAGGGATGCAAACACCTCATATTTCGAGTCTTAAAGTTTCTTCAATCCTTGGAGGACGAGTCGAGGGGGAGCAATGTGCCAATCGTTGAGACTATGCCGACAGCTGCAAGGTTGCTTGCTTTAAAGCGGTGCGTTTCCCTCCAATCTTTCTCTATTCTCTGTGCTCATTATATCTCTTTCGGCGATAGGAACGTGATGGCAATCGGGGCCGACGCACTGCGGTGGTCTCGGTTGAATGTCTTCGACAGCTATCTCATGCGCGATAAAATTAAGAATGGGGTACTGAGGCACGGAGAAAACCTGACAGATTGTTTCAACACGTTTCAAGTGAGAATCAATATGTACATTCTTGGAAGAGGTGGGAATGTGCTGACGTTATCCTCGAGATCCTTACATCCATAAGACTTGTGGACAGAGTAGAGACGATTGCATCTCCTGAGCCATCGGTCCCCCGGCAACCCTGAAGAGACTCGTGTAAGGAGTCTGTCTCTGCCTACAGCTGGTTTGTCGAATGCTAACATCCCCCATTTTTAGGATTCTGTTGTTCTGGGACTCTCTGACTTCTTCGAGCGCCCGGCTGGTCAGGCAGTGTTTGAGCAGATCGCCGTGGCCGTGCAGAGACGCTTGGAGCAAGTAGGGTTACAGGCCACTTCGACACCACCTGACTCAAGGTATGTGCCATCCTTGTTTGATGCCCACAGAACTCTGATCCAGATTGGATAGATCTCCTGGGGTGACTGTACTGCGAACGGGGCACGACCATTATGTCTCATTTCTCACCATCGAAATCGCCAAGCTCACATCAGAGATCGGCAACATCGTGTCACGTATCTCACTCACTCCAGCCAGTGATGCTCAGTTCATGCGATGGAAAATTCATCGGCCCGAGACTGGGAACCCAACACGGCAACTTCGCGAAGCGGTTTCGGCCACGATGAAACTTCTCAACGAGCTACAGGGTATGGCGGAAGTCAAACTCAATTCGGCCATCCTGGCAGAAAAGATGGATGATTTGTCCATGAATCTCCATGATTTGGCACTTTGGGAGGAGGGCTTTGAGGTGCAGACTACAGTAGTGGAGCTGCATCGGGCTCGAGGAGATACGCGAGTCTTGGCTGTTTCACTTAACAACCTCTCCGCCTTTCTTCTGGCACTTGGTCGCCACGAGGATGCGCTCAAGGCGTGTGAAGAGGCGGTAAACATTTATTATGCTATGGGACCAGACCAAGCGGATATATTCCGCCCAGGCCTCGCTCACTGTCTTCACAATCTCTCCGTTTGTCTTTCGAACTTTGGCCGCCATGAAGAGGCACTTAGGGCAAATGAGGAGGCTGTGGGCATTTATCACGAGCTGGGGACGAATCGACTGGATGCATTCCGCCCCACGCTCGCTTTCTCTCTTATCAACCTGTCCACCCGCCTTTCTGTGCTTAACCGCCATCAAGAAGCACTTAGGGCCAGTGAGGA
The DNA here is from genome assembly GCA_014904985.1 of Hydnum rufescens UP504. NCBI lineage: Eukaryota > Fungi > Basidiomycota > Agaricomycetes > Cantharellales > Hydnaceae > Hydnum > Hydnum rufescens. The sequence continues at coordinate 280,247 of MU128959.1, read as the reverse complement.
GGCCTTAAGTATTTACCGCCAATTAGCTGCCGATCAATCGGATGTATTCCGACCCAAACTTGCTGCCTCTCTTTCCGATCTGTCCAGTCATCTTTTGGAATTCGGCCGTTATGAAGAGGCACTCACGGTAAATGAGGAGGCCGTCAGCCTTTACCGTGCGTTGGCGGCAGATCGACTAGATGTGTTCCGCCCCGATCTTGCTTTTTCTCTTAACAACCTCTCGTTCCGCCTTTTTAAGCTTGGCCGCCATCAAGAGGCACTTGAGGCCAGTGAGGAGGCCTTAAGCATTTACCACCTATTAGCAGCCGATCGATCAGATGTATTACGACCGAAACTTGCTGCCTCTCTTTCCAATCTCTCCATTCATCTTTCAAAACTTTGCCGCTATGACGAGGCGCTCAGGGCAACTGAGGAGGCCGTGAGCATTTATCGCGCCCTGGCGATAGATCGACCAGATGCATTCCGCCCCGATCTCGCCTTCTCCCTTAACGACCACTCCGTCCGCCTTTCTGAGCTTGGCCGCCATCAAGAGGCACTTAAGGCCAGTGAGGAGGCCTTAAGCATATACCACTTATTAGCAGCCGATCGATCGGATGTATTACGACCGAAACTAGCTAATTCTCTTTCCATCTCTCCACTCATCTTTCGGAATTTGGCCGCTATGAAGAGGCACTCAAAGCAAGCAAGGAAGCCTTGAGCATCTACCGAGTCCTGGCAGCGGATCAGTCGAACGTATTCCAACCAAATCTTGCTTCCTCTCTTAGCAACCTCTCTCTTCGTCTTTCGGATTTTGGCTCCCATGGGGAGGCCCTAGAGATAAGTGAGGAGGCTGTCAGCATTTATCGCCTGCTAGCAGCAGACCAACCGGGTGTGTTCCGCCCCGATCTCGCTCCTCCCTTTCCAATCTCTCCATTTGTCTTTGGAGCGTTCACCGCTATAGTGAGGCCTTCACGGCAAATGAGGAGGCCTTAAACATTCATCGCCAGCTAGCGGTGGATCAACCAGATGTATTCCGTGCTCATCTCGCTGGCTGTCTTAGTAACCACTCCCTTCATCTTTCTAAATTTGACCACCACAATGAGGCACTCAAAGCAAATGAAGAGGCTTTGAACATTTATCGGCTGCTAGCAGGGGATCAACCAAATACATTCCACCCGGATCTCGCTCGCTCTCTGTCCAATATTTCTGTTCATCTTTCGACCTTAGGCCGCGATGAAGAGGCCCTCAAAGCAAATGAGGAGGCCTTGGATACTTACCGCCTGCTAGCACGGGATCAACCGGAAGTATTCCGACCAGTTCTCGCTCGCTGTCTTAGAAGCCTTTCCCTTCGTCTTTCGGAGCTGGGCCGTGATGATGAGGCGCTCGAGGCAAATGAGGAGGCCATGAGCATTTTTCTCCTGCTAGATGTGGATCACCCCGATGTCTTCCGTTCCGATATAATGCGCTGCCTTTTTACCGCATTGGGCATTTCTTCACGCCTTGGTAGGCCCTTTGAGAGTCTCCCCGTCTCAGGGCGGCAGGAAACCTACTCAGTGACCAGTCGTCTTTTTGGACAGACTCCCGTCGCTTGAGAGGAGAGTGTTTACATGTTGTACATCGAGTCGCTGCCGTAGCCCGTCTTTCAACCCCATCATGAGCATAACAGGAAGCAGGAAGGCTTTGCAATACGTGTGGTATGGTCTTTATATGAGTAGTTGACTGGCGAAGTGTAGGACTCCACCACCCGATAACCAAGAGAGGCGGCGGCGGCGGGATCCCGGGGAGGGTATTGGGCGGCGTGGATCGATTGTGCTCGCTTTCCCGGCGCCGTTGGCATGGAGCACCTAGTCTTCATCATAGCCCCCCCCATTTGTTTGGATTGCTCGCTTCGCCTTTATATTGTATCCACTCTACTTTACGAACTATCGTGTATCTGATTGCCCCAAATGCACTGAAAGGCAGGAGTTTTACGAGGCGACGGTCAAGCGCATAAAGAAGGTAAGACTTAAGCAGAAAGCGACATCTCACCCTGAAGCTTGAGAAGGGAGAATACTCTTGGCATTCAGCTATTTCTGCTTCTTTGAGACCCGTAGCAAACAGAGAAAAAAGAGATACAAGGTGGCCAGATCGCCGAACGTCTGCCATCGAAACCCATCATCGTCTGCAACCACAAATGAATTATCTTGTCCATCCGCCAGACCGAGTGGTGCAAGCACAACACGCCGCAGAGAGACATCATCCCTGGGGGCATGAAACGAGGCCGCGAGTAGATCATCGTTCTGTCCACCTGAAGCCTCAGGATCTGAACCCTCCCAAGGAATCATGATGGATGAGCAAAGATGGAGGATGTCCTCTTCAGACAAGGAAACCAGGCCGAGTACATCGATCGCGTCATTTCTAGTTCTGGCGCGTCGGCTTGAAGAGTGTACACAGTGTGGAGTGAACGATGTGAAATCCACAGTTTAGCAGTTACTAGATTTGGAGGATAGAGGTAGTCAAGACGAGCAATTGGAAGTAGCACAAGCGAAGGCAAACCAGGCTAGTACCCCAAACATCGGTTCAATATCGCGTCTCGCGTGATGAGGCACGAGGGCACCCTTTATAAGATCGAGAGCCATAAAATGACGAGTAGGGGTTTTTCTAAGGTCATGCTGGATGGATCATAGTCAATAGGAACATTAATGGCTTCGGCACCAGCACGGAAAATCGCAATGTTATTCGCCGAGTCACGGCGAAGAGTGCCCATGAGTCGATAGACTCAAGGACGACCTAAAGGAATTGGTCCTTAGGAATCATGTTGATCTGTTTATTCCAGGGAACTTACATGAAGTAATATCTCACCTTCATGACGTCGTCAGCAGTCCAGATGTGAATCATGGGAAGTAGCCTCTTGTGGACAATAACCCTCGGGTACATGACCCGCTTCCAGAGGGCTCCACCTTCGCGGCCTCTTGCGTACAGCAGATGGCTCCGCGGAACCTCATGCACCAGAATCCTCATTTTGCCACAACGAGGCAGATGCTTTTTCATATATGCATACCTCCCATCGTTGTAGTACTCGGCGCTCGCATAAGCTCCTCGGCAGGAATTCGTATTCTGGTGGGCTAGCTGATGGGATCAGACCTGATGAAGAGCCTGCCTTCAGCTAGCAGAAGCCTTCCATGATTAGTGTTCATGAGCTGCTCCAGGGCTGGGGGCCGTGGAGCCTGAACCAGATTTTCTTTGCTTCAAGTCTGCATGGAGGTGACGGATCGACGAGCCCGGAGATTTGCGCATTCATAATGACGCGTCTCGACGTACACATGGCTAGAACAGTGGACATGGTCCACCCTCCCTAAGCAGCGGGATGCGTGGAGGTGATCTTCTGTGCCCACGTCTTTCAAGCGTTTGTCCTGATTACCCAAGTGCACTGGTCTTATAAAACGATGCTGGGCGACTTTTCCTATAGACTTCCCAGCGAGTAAAGTCACCAAATCTATCGATTAGAACGTGTGCTCTTCAACGCGTCTGTCGGGTGTGTCACACCAGACGATTGGAACCATCCGGATTCTTGAAGGATCGAAGAATTGAATGTGTGCTCAATGCACTAAGATCCGGCTTGCATCGCCTTGAAGCGCCTCTCTCGAGCACACACAGCACCCCCATGCCCTCCAGAGGATTTTTATCACTTAGGAGACCCACTGTGTCATCGGCATCACCCCAATCTAATCATCCTAACCCGGGGGGTTCCCCCTCGATCGCTCAACCAACCCGTGGCCCTTCAACCACACCTCCGCCAGCGTATCCAGATTACATCAACGAAACCGCTCGTCCAGGATGGGATGCTGCGCTTTCCATGGCCTCGATGCTGGACGATATTCCTAGTCTCCCGCTCGCGCTTGCTGGCCGCTGAGTCAAGTCGTAGATGTCATATCAGGGATGATCGATGCAGTTAAAGCAATGCACGAGGGAAAAGATGGATGCAAACACCTTATATTTCGAGTCCTGAAGTTTCTTCAATCCTTGGTGGACGAGTCGAGAGGAGTAACGTTCCAATCGTCGAGGGCACGCCGACAGCGGCAAGGTTGTTTGCTTAAAGCGGTTCGTTTTCCCCCATCCTTGCCCATTCTATGTGCTCATTATATATCTTTCGGCGATAGGAACTTAATGGCAATCAGGGACGATGCACTGCGGTGGTCTCAGTTGAATGTCCTCAACAGTTATGCCAAGCGCGATAAAATCAAGATTGCGATATCGAGCATGGAGAAAACCTGACAGACTGCTTCAACACATTCCAAGTGAGTGAATTAATTGTACATTCTTGGGAGGCGGACTGTGCTGACGTTATCCTCGAGATCCTCACGCGCGATAAAATCAAGATTGCGATATCGAGCATGGAGAAAATCTGACAGACTGCTTCAACACGTTCCAAGTGAGTGAATTAATATGTACATTCTTGGGAGGCGGGACTGTGCTGACGTTATCCTCGAGAT
>MU128959.1:140176-274379 GCA_014904985.1 Hydnum rufescens UP504 | reverse complement strand
TCCAGTCCATAAGAGCATCCAATCTCGTGGACAGAGTAGAGACGATGGCATTTCCTGATCGTATCAGTGACCCTGGCAACTCCCTAAAGAGACTCGTGTAAGGATCTGGGTCTTTCTACAGCTGGTTTGTTGTTGTTAACACCCCCAATCTTAGGATTCTGTGTTCTTGGACTTCACGACTCTTGAGCGTCCAGCGGGTCAGGTAGTGTGAGCAGATCGCCGTGGCCCGGTGCAGGGACGTTTGGAGCAAGTGGGGTTACAGGCGACCTCGACATCAGCTGACTCAAAGTATGTGCCATTCCCTACTTCACAATGCTGCCCCTGACCCAGACTGAATAGATCACTGGGATGACCGTCCTGCGAACGGGGCACGAGGCGTCATGTTCCATATTTCACGAGCCAAGTCGCCGAGCTTCATCAGAGATAGGCAATATCCTACCAGTATTTCCACTTGCCCAGTGATCGATGGCCAGTTCTCGGGTGGGAATCCACTGGCCGGAGACTGGAAATCCGACACGACAACTTCGCGGAGCGGTTTCGGCCACATTGCAGCTCCTCAACGAGCTACAAGATATCGCACAAATCAAAACTCATTCGGCTATTCTGGCGGGCAAAGATGATGCGTTTGTCGGTGAATCTGGAGGATTTGGGTCTTTTGGAAGAGGGTTTCGAGCCAGAGAGTACAGTAGTGCGAACTGCATCGGGTTGCGATGACATGCTACTTGCTGTTCGGCTCAACACCCCTCTCCCAGTCGTTCTGTGGCGCTTGACCGCCGCGATGGGGCACTCAAGGCACTGTAAGAGGCTGTAGACATTTACCGCGCGCGGCGGTCAGACCAAGGGGATCTATTCGCTCGGGTCTCGCTCACTCGATTCAGAATCTTATCCACGTGTCTTTCGAAATTTGGCCGCCATGAAGAGGCACTCCGAGCAAATGAGGAGGCTGTGAACATTTATCGCGGGCTGGCGACGTCGGATGTATTCCGCCCCGAGCTCGCTTTCTCTCTTAACAACCTCTCCGGCCGCCTTTCTGAGCTTAGCCGCCATCAAGAGGCACTTGAGGCCAGTGAGGAGGCCTTAAGCATTTTCCGCTTATTGGCAGCAGATCGGCCCGATATATTACGACCGAAACTTGCTGCCTCTCTTTCCAATCTCTCCGTACATCTTGCGGAACTTGGCCGCCATGAAGAGGCACTCAAAGCCAGCAAGGAAGCTTTGAGCATCTGCCGACTCCTGGTAGCGGATCGGCCGGATGTCTTCCGCTCCGATCTTGCTTCCTCTCTTTCCAACCTCTCCCTCCGCCTTTCTGAGCTTAGCCGCCATCAAGAGGCACTTGAGGCCACTGAGGAGGCCTTAAACATTTTCCGCCTATTAGCAGCAGATCGACCCAGTGTATTCCGACCAAGTCTCGCTCTTTCGCTTAGCAATCTCTCTGATCGTCTTTTGGCCTTTGGCCGCCATGAAGAGGCAGTCACGGCAAATGAGGAGGCCGTGAGCATTTATCATGTGCTGGCGACGCATCAACCAGATATATTCCGCCCAAGCTCGCTTTCTCTCTTAATGACCTCTCCATCTGCCTTGCTGGGCTTAGCCGCCATCAAGAGGCAGCTAAGGCCAGTGAGGAGGCCTTAAGCATTTTCCGCCTATTAGCAGCAGATCGTTCGGATGTGTTACGACCAAAATTTGCTAGCTTCCTTTCCAATCTCTCCACCCATCTTTCGAAACTTGGCCGCCATGAAGAGGGGCTCAAAGCCAGCAGGGAAGCTTTGAGCATCTTCCGACTCCTGATAGCAGATCGAACAGATGTATTCCGTCCCGATCTCGCTGAGTCTCTTCGTAACCTCTCTGGTCGTCTCTCGGAATCTGGCTGCCATGAAGAGGCTGTCAAGGCAATTGAGGAGGCTGTAAGCATTTATCGCCTGCTAGTAGCAGATCAAGCAGCTATGTTCCTCCCCCAATCTTGCCTCCTCTCTTTCCGATTTCTCCGTTCATCTTGCGAACTTTCACCGGTATGACGAAGCCCTCAAGGCAAATGAGGAGGCCTTGGACATTTATCGCCCTCTAGCAGCAGATCCACTGGGCACATTTCGCCACGATCTCGCTCGCTGTCTTGGTAACCACTCCGTTCATCTTTCCAGATTTGGCCGTCGTGAAGAGGCACTCAAAGCCAGTCAGGAGGCCTTGGATATTTATCGCCTGTTGGCAGAGGGTCAACCAAATGTATTCCGCCGGGCACTCATTGGCTCTCTTTCCAATCTCTCTCTTCGTCTCTCGGCCTGTGGTCACCATGAAGAGGCCCTCAAGGCTAATGAGGAGGTCGTAACTATTTATCCTTGCTACTTCCATTCCGATCTAACACACTACTTTTTTGAAGAAATTGGAGATTTTGTCACACGTTAGACAGTCTCCTAGGGATCTCCTGGTCTTAAGGAGGTCCATCAAGAGTGGGACAGGAGGCGGGAAGGCTTCGCTATAGGCCTGGTATAATGGTATAATTTTTATATAAGTACTTGACTGGCAGGTGCAGGATTCCGACTTGATAACCCATGGCGGGGGGGAGGTGGAGGCCGGTATGGACCGCCATAGAGGTTACCGTGCTTCCTTTCGCGGTGCTGTTGACATTGCTTTCACATAAAGAAATGCACGTACAGTAATACTTGCTTTTGGTGCTCGTTATAAGCCGCCCCTCACTTGTTTGATCGTTTGCTTCGCCTTTGTTGTGTCCGCTATAATTTATGAAGTATCATGCATCCGATTGTTCTGATTGTCGTAGACGCACTCGAAGGCACAAGCGACAAATTGAGCTTACAAAGACCACAAGTACGATTGCAGCAGAAAGTGAAATCTCGCGAATACTTGGCATTCGGCTATCACTGCTCGCTTAAGCTAGCTCGTGGACCGTAGCAGAGAAGAAATGAGATACGATCACAGTGGCCAGATCACCCCGAACGTCCGCCATCGAGACCCATCACCGTCCACGACGCAACTGAAAACTACCCGTCCATCCTCCGCACTGGAGTAGCACGGCGCAGAGGGATATTATTCCTGAAGGCATACAACGAAGTGCCAGTAGATCATCGTTCCTATCCACCGTGAGCCTCAGGATCCGAACCCTCCCAAAGAATCATGATAGATGAGTTCAAAGATGAGGGCGTGCTTCAGCCAAGGAAACCAGACCGAATACTTCGATCGCCATCATTTCTAGTTCCACGGCGTCGGCTGGAAGGTGTTCACACTGTACAGTGAAATCACGGTTTGAGCAGTTTGCCAGACTTGACGGATAGAGGAAGTTAGAGACTGAGACATGGAAGTAGCCCAGCCAAAGTAAACCAGGCTTAAGTACCCCAAACATCAGTTCTTCAATATGGCGTCTCGCATGATGAGGCACCCCTTTATAAGATCAAGAGCCATAAAAATGCGACGAACACTAGTTTGTCCCAAGGTCGCCCTAGACGTCTTAGTCATGAGAAACATCCAACGTTTCGCGCCGGGCACGGAAAATCGAAAAGTCATCCGCTTGATGTCACGGTGAAAGGTCCATGAGTCCATAGATCCCAAAGATGACCTAAAGGAATTGGCCCTTAGAATTATCTGTCGATTTACAGGGATTTACACTGGAGTCTGTGTCTGGCTTTATGATATCGTCGAGTCCAGATGTCAATCATGGGAACAGCTTCTCGCCGGACAATAGCCCTTTGGGTACACGACCTCCCACCTTCGCGGCATTCTGCGCGCACTAGGAATACGGCTACGCGGATCAACGCAACAAGTTCCTTGTTTGCCACAAGGGGTCTGTTTTTCATGGTATGCCATTGTTGTAGTAGCTCGGGCTCCATAAGCTCTCCGCAGGGATTCGTATTCTGGGGGCTAGCTGATGGATCAGGACTAACGACCTATCTTCAGGCTTAGCCAGAAGCCCTTCGCGATCAGTGTTCATGAGCTGCTCCAGGTCTTGGAGCTGGGTGGAGCCTGAACCGAGATTTTCTTTGCTTCGAGATGGATCGACAGGCCCGCCATTTGCGGATCCGTAGCGACGCGTCTCGCACATCACAAGAATGGTGGGCCGCGAGACACCCTCCCTAAGCAGGTGGGATGCGTTGAGTGGTGATATACTTTGCAAATGTCAAGATACTTGATGGACGTAATTTAGCGAGGTGCGATGTTTATTTGCTCGGCACCCCAACTCGACGACGCTTGGCTAGTGAAATCTCTTTTCCGACAATGTGCTTTAAAGCTCTAGTCACATCGTAAAATGAGATAATCGTGTCCCACGCATTACAAGCGTTGTCCCGAGTTACCGAATTGCGCTGGTGTGATAAAGACAGAGCTGAGCCGCTGGGCGACTTCTCCTAACACTTCCCAGCGGGTAAATCACTAAATCTACAATCGATCAAAACATGTGCTCTTCAGCGCTTGGTAGTTCTCTCAAGCGTGCACATCATAGGCATTCGCGAAACTTCCATAAGAGCATCCAATCTCGTGGACAGAGTAGAGACGATTGCATTTCCCGACCCATCAGTACCCCTGGCAACTCCTAAAGAGACTCGTGTAAGGAATCCGGGTCTTTCTCCAGGTGGTTCATCGATTGCTAACGCCCCCCCAATCTTAGGATTCCGTTGTTTTGGGACTTCACGACTTCTTTGAGCGTTCGGCGGGTCAGGTAGTGTTTGAGCAGATTGCTGTGGCCGTGCAGGGACGCTTGGAGCAAGTGGGTTACAGGCCAGTTCGACATCAGCTGACTCAAGGTATGTGCCATCCCTACTTCACGATGCCGATAAACCCTGATTCAGACTGAATAGATCGCCTGGGATGACTGTCCTGCGAATGGGGCACGACCGTCATGTCGCATATCTCATGAGCCAAGTTGCCGAGCTTACATCAGAGATAGCAATATCCTACCAAGTATTCCACCTGCCCCAGTGATCGATACCCAATTTGTGGGATGGAAAATCCACTGGCCGGAGACTGGAAACCCGACACGGCAACTTCGTGCAGTGGTTTCAGCCACATTGCAACTCCTCAATGAGCTACAGGATATCGCGCAACTTGAACTCGATTCGGCTATCCTGGCAAAAAAGATGAACTATTTGTCAGTGAATCTGGAGGATTTGGGTCTTTTCGAAGAGGGTTTCGAGGTACAGAGTATAGTAGTGGAACTACATCGGGTTGGTGGTGACACGCCACTTGCTGTTTCACTCAACGCCCTCTCCAGCTTTCTTTGGGCACTTGACCGCCATGATGAGGCGCTCAAGGCATGTGGGGAGGCTGTAAACATTTACCGCGCCCGTGAACCAGACCAAGGGGATGTATTCCGCCGAGGCCTCGCACACTCGATTCAGAACCTTGCTACTTGTCTTTCGAAATTTGGCCGCCATGAGGAGGCACTCCGGGCAAATGAGGAGGCTGTAACCATATATCGTACACTGGCGACGTCGGATGTATTCCGCCCCGAGCATGCTTTCTCTCTTAACAACCTCTCCAGTCACCTTTCTGAACTTGGCCGCCATCAAGAGGCACTTAAGGCCAGTGAAGAGCCTTAAGCATTTTACGCCTATTGGCAGCAGATCGACCGGATGTATTACGACCCACACTTGCGTACTCTCTTTCCAATCTCTCCATTCATCTTTCAAAACTTGGCCACCATGAAGAGGCACTCAAAGCAGCAAGGAAGCTTTGAGCATCTGCCGACTCCTGGTAGCGGATCGACCGGATGTCTTCCGCTCCAATCTTGCTTCCTCTCTTTCCAACCTCTCCACCCGCCTTTCTGAGCTTAGCCGCCATCAAGAGGCACTTGAGGCCACTCAGGAGGCGTTAAGCATTTTCCGCCTGTTAGCAGCCGATCGACCCAGTGTATTCCGACCAAGTCTCGCTCTTTCGCTTAGCAATCTCTCTGATCGTCTTTCGGCCTTTGGCCGCCATGAAGAGGCAGTCGGGGCAAATGAGGAGGCTGTGGGCATTTATCGTGTGCTGGCGACGGAGAAACCAGATGTATTCCGCCCCAAGCTCGCTTTCTCTCTTAATGACCTCTCCATCTGCCTTGCTGGGATTAGCCGCCATCACAAGGCAGTTCAAGCTAGTGAGGAGGCCTTAAGCATTTTCCGCCTATTGGCAGCAGATCGTTCGGATGTGTTACGACCAAAATTTGCCACCTTCCTTTCCAATCTCTCCACGCATCTTTCGAAACTTGGCCGCTATGAAGAAGGGCTCAAAGCCAGCAGGGAAGCTTTGAGCATCTTCCGACTCCTGACAGCAGATCGAACAGATATATTCCGTCCCGATCTCGCTGGGTCTCTTCATAACCTCTCTGCTCGTCTTTCAGAATCTGGCTGCCATGAAGAGGCCGTTAAGGCAATTGAGGGAGCTGTAAGTATTTATCGCCTGTTAGTAGCAGATCGAGCAGCTGTGTTCCTCCCCGATCTTGCCACCTCTCTTTCCGATCTCTCGGTTCATCTTGCGAACTTTCACCGGTATGACGAAGCCCTCAACGCAAATGAGGAGGCCTTGGACATTTATCGCCTTCTGGCAGCAGATCCACTGGGCACATTCCGCCACGATCTCGCTCGCTGTCTTGGTAACCACTCCGTTCATCTTTCCAGATTTGGCCGTCATGAAGGGGCACTCAAAGCAAGTCAGGAGGCCTTGGACATTTATCGCCTGCTGGCAGAGGATCTGCCAAATGTATTCCGCCGGGCTCTCGTTGCCTCTCTTTCCAATCTCTCTCTTCGTCTTTCAGCCTGTGGTCACCATGAAGAGGCCCTCAAGGCTAATGAGGAGGTCATAACTATTTATTCCTTGCTACTTCCATTCCGATCTAACACACTGCTTTTTTGAAGAAATTGGAGATTTTGTCACACGTTAGACAGTCTCCTAGGGATCTCCTGGTCTTAAGGAGGTCCATCAAGAGTGGGACAGGAGGCGGGAAGGCTTTGCTATAGGCCCGGTATAATGGTATAATCTTTATATAAGTACTTGACCGGCAGGTGCAGGATTCCGACTTGATAACCCATGGCGGGGGGGGAGGTGGAGGCCGGTATGGACCGCCATAGAGGTCACCGTGCTTCCTTTCGCGGTGCTGTTGACATTGCTTTCACATAAAGAAATGCAGGTACAGTAATACTTGCTTTGGTGCTCGTTATAGCCGGCCCTCACTTGTTTGGATCGTTTGCTTCGCCTTTGTTGTGTCCGCTCTAATTTATGAAGTATCATGCATCCGATTGTTCTGATTGTCGTAGACGCACTCGAAGGCACCAGCCTCATGGAAGCGACAATTGAGCTTACAAAGACCACAAGTACGATTGCAGCAGAAAGTGAAATCTCGCGAATACTTGGCATTCGGCTATCACTGCTCGCTTAAGCTTGCTTGTGGACCGTAGCAAGCAGAGAAGAAATGAGATACAAGGTGGCCAGATCACCGAACGTCCGCCATCGAGACCCATCACCGTCCACGACCGCAAATGACATTACCTCGTCCATCCTCCGCACTGAGTAGCACGCCGCAGAGGGATATTATCCTGAAGGCATAGAACGAGGCTGCCAGTAGATCATCGTTCTATCCACCGTGAGCCTCAGGATCCGAACCCTCCCAAAGAATCATGATAGATGATCAAAGATGAGGGCGTACTTCAGCCAAGGAAACCAGACCGAATACTTCGATCGCATCATTTCTAGTTCCAGCGCGTCGGCTTGAAGGGTGTACACACTGTACAGTGAAATCCACGGTTTAGCAGTTGCCAGACTTGACGGATAGAGGCAGTAGAGACGAGACATTGGAAGTAGCACAAGCCAAAGTAAACCAGGCTACTACCCCAAACATCAGTTCAATATCGCGTCTCGCATGATGAGGCACCCTTTATAAGATCGAGAGCCATAAAATGACGAACACTAGTTTGTCCCAAGGTCGCCCTAGATGGATCGTAGTCAATGAGAACATCGACGGTTTCGACGCCGGCATGGAAAATCGAAAAGTTATTCACGCCGATGTCACGGTGAGAGGTGCCCATGAGTCGATAGATCCAAGGATGACCTAAAGGAATTGGCCCTTAGGAATCATCTGTCGATTACAGGGATCTTACATGGAGTTGTGTCTCGCCTTTACTATGATATCGTCGGCAGTCCAGATGTCAATCATGGGAAGCAGCTTCTCGTGGACAATAACCCTCGGGGTACACGACCTCCACCTTCGCGGCATCTTGCCGCACTAGGATACGGCTACGCGGATTCAACGCGACAAAGTCCTTGTTTGCCACAAGGGGGTGGATGTTTTTTCATGTATGCCATTGTTGTAGTACTCAGTGCTCGCATAAGCTCTCTGCAGGGATTCGTATTCTGGTGGGCTAGCTGATGGACCAGGCCTAACGACCTATCTTCAGCTTAGCCAGAAGCCCTGCGCGATCAGTGTTCATGAGCTGCTCCAGGTCTTGGAGCTGGTGGTGCCTGAACCAGATTTTCTTTGCTTCGAGATGGATCGACAGGGCCGGCCATTTGCGGATCCGTAGCGACGCGTCTCGCACATCACAAGAATGGTGGCCGCGGACCACCCTCCCTGAGCAGTGGGATGCGTTGAGGTGATATACTTTGCAATGTCAAGATACTTGATGGCGATAATTTAGCGAGTTGGCGATGTTTATTTGGCTCGACACCCAACTCGACGACGCTTGGCTAGTGAAATCTCTTTTCCGAATATGTGCTTTAAAGCTCTAGTCACATCGTAAAATGATGAATCGTGTCCCGCGCATTACAAGCGTTTGTCCCGATTACCGAATTGCGCTGGTGTGATAAAACAAAGCTGAGCCACTGGGCGACTTTTCCTAGACACCTCCCAGCGGGTAAAATCACCAAATCTATTGATTAAAACATGTGCTCTTCAGCGCGTGTAGCTTCTCTCAAGCGTGCACATCAGCGATTGGAACTATCCGGCTCTCGAAGGATTTGAATGGTTGCTCAATGCAGTACGTGATGATTCATCCACCTCAACGTTGCATCCCCCCAAAGCCTCCCTCTTCAGCGCACAATATACCATGCCCTCCAGAAGGTTTTTATCACGCAGAAGACTTGCCATCTCATCGGCATCACCCCAATCTAATGATCCTATTCCCGGGGGGGCCATCTCCGTTGCTCGACCCACCGCCCCTGGCCCTCCAACCGCACCGCAAGCAGCATATCCAGATTACATGAGCGACAACGCCAGTCCAGGATGGGATTCCGCTCTTGCCATGGCCTCGATACTGGACGATCTTCCTAATCTCCCACTCGCGCTTGCAGGCCCTCTGAGTCAGGTCCTAGATGTTATATCGGGGATGATTGATGCAGTTAAAGCCATGCGCGAAGGAAAAGATGGATGCAAACACCTCATATTTCGTGTCCTAAAGTTTCTTCAATCCTTGGTGGACGAGTCGAGGGGGGTAACATGCCAATCGTCGAGGGTACACCAACAGCTACAAGGTTGTTTACTTTAAAGCGGTGCGTTTTCCCTCCAACCCTGGTCGATTCTATGTGCTCATTATGTCTCTTTCGGGATAGGAACTTGATGGCAATCAGGGACGACGCACTGCGGTGGTCTCGGTTCAATGTCCTGGACAGCCTTGTGAAGCGCGATAAAATTAAGACTGGGATATCAAGGCACGGAGAGAATCTGACAGATTGTTTCAACACGTTCCAAGTGAGTGAATTAACATGTAGATTCTTGGGAGTGTGCTGATGTTATCCTCAAGATCCTGACATCCCTAAGAGCTATCCAATCTCGTGGACAAAGTCGAGACGATTGCATTTCCCGATTCATCAGATGGTGCCCCTGGCAACCCCTGAAGAGACTCGTGTAAGAGATCCGGGTCTGTCTACAGCTGGATGGTGCAATGCCAACACCCCCCATTTTTAGGACTCGGTTGTTCTGGGACTCCACGGTCTTCTTCGAGCGTCCGGCGGGTCAGGCAGTGTTTGAGCAGATTGCTGTGGCCGTGCAGGGACGCTTGGAGCAAGTAGGGTTACAGGCCACCTCGACACCAGCCTGACTCGAGGTATGTGCCATCCCTACTTCATGATACGGCACAAAACTCTAATCCAGATTGAATAGATCATCCTGGGATGACTGTACTGCGAACTGGGCCAGGACCGTCATGTCTCATATCTCACCAGCCAGATCACCGAGCTTACATCAGAGATAGGCAATATCCTACCAAGTATTTCACCTACCCCAGCCATCGATTCCCAGTTCATGCAATGGGAATCCCACTGGCCGGAGACTGGGAACCCGACACGGCAACTTCGCGAAGCGGTTTCGACCACATTGCAGCTTCTCAATGAGCTACAAGACGTACGGAAGTCAACACTCGATTCGGCCTTATCCCTGGCAAAAAAGATGTCACTCTTTGGCAGTGAATCTGCATGATTTAGGTCTTTGGGCAGAGGCCTTTGAGGTTCAGAGTACAGTAGTGGAGCTGCGTCGGGCTAGTGGCAACACGCTACTTTTTGCTCTTTCACTCAGCAACCTTTCCACCGTTCTCTCGTGGCACTTGACCGCCACGAGGAAGCACTCAAGGCATGCGAGGAGGCTGTAAACATTTACCACGCCTCCGGACCTGATCAAGCGGATGTATTCCGCTCAGGTCTCGCTCACTCAATTCAGAACCTTTCCGACTGCCATTCAAACTTTGGCCGCCATGAAGAGGCACTCAGGGAAATGAGGAGGCCGTGAACATTTATCGCGCGCTGGCGACGTCGGATGTATTCCGCCCCGAGCTCGCTTATCTCTCTTAACAACTCTCCGCCGCCTTTCTGAGCTTAGCCGCCATCAAGAGGCACTTGAGGCCAGTGAGGAGGCCTTAAGGATTTTCCGCTTATTAGCAGCAGATCGGCCCGATATATTGACGACCGAAACTTGCTACCTCTCTTTCCAATCTCTCCGTACATCTTGCGGAACTTGGCCGCCATGAAGAGGCACTCAAAGCCAGCAAGGAAGCTTTGAGCATCTGCCGACTTCTGGTAGCGGACCGGCCAAGTGTATTCCATCCCGATCTTGCTTCGTGTCTTCATAAGCTCTCCATCCGCCTTTCTGAGCTTAGCTGCCACCAAGAGGCACTTGGGGCCAGTGAGGAGGCCTTAAGCATTTTCCGCCTATTAGCAGCAGATCGGCCAGAAGTGTTACGGCCGAGACTTGCTGCCTCTCTTTCCAATCTCTCTATTCATCTTTCCAAATTTGGCCGCCATGAAGAAGCGCTCAGGGCAGATGAGGAGGCCGTGACATTTATCGCGCGCTGGCGACGGATCGACCAGGTGTATTCCACTCCAAGCTCGCTTCTCTCTTAACGAACCTTCCGTCCGCCTTGCTGAGCTCGGCCGCCATCCAGAAGCACTTAAGGCCAGTGAGGAGGCCTTGAGCATTTTCCGCCTATTAGAAGCCGATCGATCGGATGTATTACGACCGAAACTTGCCGACTCTCTTTCCACTCTCTCCTATTCATCTTTCGAAATTTGGTCGCTATGAGGAGGCACTCAAAGCAAGCAAGGAAGCTTTGAGCATCCACCGACTCCTGGCAGCGGATCGACCGATGTATTCCAACCAAGTCTTGCTTCCTCTCTTAACAATCTCTCTGCTCGTCTTTGGGAATTTGGCTGCTACGAAGAGGCCCTCAAAGCAAATGAGGAAGCTGTGGGCATCTATCGCCTACTAGCAGCAGATCGACCTGGTGTATTCCGCCCCGATCTTGCTTCCTCTCTTTGCATCTCTCCGTTCATCTTGCGGATTTTGGCTACCGTGAAGAAGGCCTAAAGCCGAACGAGGAGGCGGTAAGCATTTATCGCCTGCTAGCAGTGGATCAGCCGGGCGTGTTCCGCCTTCGATCTCGCTTCCTCTCTTTCCAATCTTTCTGTTCATCTTTTGGGCCTTCACCGCTATGACGAAGCCCTCAAGGTAAACCAGGAGGCCTTGGACATTCATCGCCTGCTAGCAGTGGATCAACCGGATGCGTTCCGTCCTGATCTCATTGCTGTCTGTCTTGAGAATCGTTCCCTTGATCTTTCCAGACTTGGCCGCCATGAAGAAGCACTCAAAGCAAATGAAGAGGCTTGGACACTTATCGCCTGCTAGCAGGGATCGACCGGAAGTATTCCAACCAGCTCTCGCTCGCTGTCTGGCAACCTCTCCTTCGTCTTTCGGAGCTGACCGCCATGAAGACGCCCTTAAGGCAAATGAGGAGGCTGCGACCATTTATCGCCCACTAGCGACAGATCGACCGGGATATTCCTCCCGGCTCTTGCTCGCTGGTTGAAAACCTTTCCCTCCGCCTTCGGAGCTGGACCGTCATGAGGAGGCGCTCAAACCAAATCAGGAGGCCATGGTCTTTTATTTCTTGCTAGCGGTGGATCACCCCAATGTCTTCCATTCCGATCTAATACGCTGCCTTGGTAACAAATTGGACATTTTTTTCACGCCTTGGTCGTCCCGTTGAGGGTGTCCTGGTCTTAGAGAGGCACGAAGCCTCCTCAACCCCTCGCAACATGAGCGACCGTCGCGCCTCGGGACAGACTCCAATCACGAGCGCGGACAGGACAGGGGAGGCTTCACAATTGCCGGTAGTCCTGCACATGAGTAGTTACTGGCGAGGGCCGGATCTACCGCCATTCGATAACTGAGAGCGGCGAGGGGGGAAGACCTGGCAGAGGTGGAATCGTTTAGAGGCCTTGACTTGCCTTCACGCGTGCTGTTGATGGTTTTATGACACTAGTGCCTGCTGGCGTCTCATCATCCCACTTTTTGGACACTTGGTTGCTATATACTTAATATCCACTCGAAATATTTAAGGCTTCCCAAAACTATGAGATTTCGCGTGGCATGAGGGGTGTCCCAGGGGAACTGTATGCGGTGGTGATGCCAGCTGCTTTGCTTCTCCCAGTGCGCCTGCTTCTTGACCTTTCCAGACTTGGCGCCAATAAGAAGCATCAAAGCAAATGAAGAGGCTTGGCACTTACGCCTGCTAGCAGGGGGATGACGAAGTATTCCAACCCAGCTCTGCTCGCTGTTTGGAAACCTCTCCCTGTCTTTTGGCTGACCGCCATGAAGAGGCTCAAGGCGAATGAGTGAGGCCGCGCATTATGCCACTATGCGAAGATCGACCGGATATTCCTCCCGGCTCTTGCTCGCTGCCTTGAAACCTTCCCCTCGCCTTTCGGAGTGGCGTCATGAGGAGCCTCGAACCAAATCAGGAGGCCATGGTCTTACTTCTTGTAGCGGTGGATCGCCCAACTGTCTTCCATTCCGGATTAATACGCTGCCTTGGTAAAATTGGGACATTTTTCACGCCTTTGGTGTCCCGTTGAGGTGCCTGGTCTTAAAAGAGGCAGGAAGCTCCTCGACCCCTCGCAACAGAGGGCCCGTCGCCGCCTCGGACGACTCCAAAACGAGCGGGGACAGGAAGTGAAGGCTCACAATTGGCCTGGCAGTACCTTACTTGAGTAGTTGACTGGCGACTGGGGTGCCGGGATTCGCCATTCGATAATGGAGAGCGGAGTGGTGGAGACCTGGGCAGGAGCAGATCGTTAGTATGTAGAGGCCTTTAGCTGCTTACGGTGCTGTTCATTGTTTGACACCTAGTGCTTTGCTTGAGCGGTTATCATCATCCCACTTGTTTGGGATCACTTGGTTGCTTTATATCCATCACTGAAATATTTAAGGATTCCAAATTATGAATTTCGCGTGCTAGAGGGTGGTCCAGGGGAAGTGTATGCGGTGGGTGATGCGGCTGCTTTGCGTTCCTTCGAGTCTGCATCAATGATCGACGGCCCGGACATTTGCGCATCCGTAACGACTCGGACGCCTCTTGAGGAGCGCATCACCAGAACGTTGAGCGCGGATCTCCCTCCCTGAGGAGTGGGATGCGCTGGCGTCCATGTCAAGATATCAAGGGTATAGAGGACGATGGTTTAACGAGTTGGAGATGTTGATTTGGCTCGACTGGCTCAACACACAACTCCTGTGAAATCTCTTTTCCAAAATGCCAAACCAAGCTTTAAGGCTCTAGTCGCATCCTAAAATGATGACCGTGCCCCACCCATTACAAGCGTTCGTCCGATTACCGAATTGCGCTGGTGTGATAAAACAAAGCTGGACCGCTGGGCGACTTTTCCTAGACACTTCCCAGCGGGTAAAATCACCAAATCTATCGATTAAAGCATGTGCTCTTCAGCGCATGCGGCTTCTCTCGGGTGTGCACACTAGCGATTGGAACTATCCGGCTCTCGAAGGATTTGAATGGTTCCTCAATGCAGTACATGATGATTCATCCTATTCGACTTGCATCACCTCGAAACCTCCCTCTTGGGTACACAATATACCATGCCCTCCAGAAGGTTTTTATCCGTAGAAACCTGCTGTCACATCAGCATCACCCCAATCTGATGATCCTACTCCGGGGGCCCATCTCCATCGCTCAACCCACTGCCCCTGGCCCTCCAACCCCAGCGCAAGCAGCATATCCAGATTACATGAACGACAACGCTAGTCCAGGATGGGATTCCGCTCTTGCCATGGCCTCGATACTGGACGATCTTCCTAATCTCCCACTCGCGCTTGCTGGCCCGCTGAGTCAGGTCCTAGATGTCGTATCAGGGATGATCGATGCAGTTAAAGCGATGCGCGAAGGGAAAGATGGTTGTAGACACCTCGTGTTTCGAGTGCTAAAGTTTCTTCAAGCCTTGATGGACGAGTCGAGAGGGAGTAATGTGCCAATCGTCGAGGGTACGCGGACGGCTGCAAGGCTGTTTGCTTTAAAGCGGTGCGTTTCCCCCACCCTTGCCCATTCTATGTGCTCATTATATCTCTTTCGGAGATAGGAACTTAATGTCAATCAGGGACGATGCATTGCAGTGGTCTCGGTTCAATGTCCTGGACAGCTATGTGAAGCGCGATAAAATTAAGACTGGGATATCGAGGCACGGAGAAACCTGACAGATTGTTTCAACACGTTCCAAGTGAGTGCCTCAATATGTACATTCTTTGGACGCAGGAGTGTGCTGACGCTATCCTCGAGATCCTCACATCCATAAGAGCATCCAATCTCGTGGACAGAGTAGAGGCAATCGCATTTCCCGACCTATCGGTGCCCCTGGCAACCCCTGAAGAGACTCGTGTAAGGAATCCGCGTCTGCCTACTCCTGATTTGTTGAATGCTAACACCCCCATTTTTAGGATTCTGTTGCT
This sequence comes from Hydnum rufescens UP504, assembly GCA_014904985.1. Classification (NCBI taxonomy): domain Eukaryota; kingdom Fungi; phylum Basidiomycota; class Agaricomycetes; order Cantharellales; family Hydnaceae; genus Hydnum; species Hydnum rufescens. The sequence goes on along the minus strand of MU128959.1, from coordinate 259,189 downwards.
CTGGCACTCCACGACTTCTTCGAGCGTCCGGCGGGTCGGGCAGTGTTTGAGCAGATCGCCGTGGCTGTGCAGGGACGCTTCGAGCAAGTGGGGTTACAGGCAACTTCGACGCCGTCAGATTCAAGGTATGTACATCTTTACTTCAAGATGCCGACAAAACCCTGACCCAGACTGAATAGATCTCCTGGGATGACTGTACTACGAACGGGGCACGACCGTCATGTCTTATATCTCACGAGCCAAGTCGCCGAGCTCACATCGGAGATAGGCAATGTCCTGCCAAGTATTTCACTTGCCCCAGCCATGGATTTCCAGTTCTTGGCGATGGGGACCCCACTGGCAGGAGACTGGGAGTCCGACACGGCAACTTCGCGGAGCGGTTTCGGCCACATTGCAGCTCCTTGACGAGCTACAGGATATCGCACAAGTCAAACTCGATTCGGCTATCCTGGCAACAAAGATGAACTCTTTGTCAGTGAATCTACATGATTTGGGTCTTTTGGAAGAGGGCTTTGAGCTACAGACTACAGTACTGGAGCTGAATCGGGCTAGAGGAGACACGCTAGCTATCGCTGGTTCGCTCAACAACCTCACCACCTTTCTTCTGCCACTTGGCCGCCACGAGGAAGCACTCAAGGCGTGTGAGGAGGCTGTAAACATCCACCGCGCTCCCGGACCAGACCAAGCGGATGTATTCCGCGCAGGTCTCGCTCGCTGATTGACACCCTTTCTGTCTTTCAAAACTTGGCCGCCATGAAGAGGCACTCAGGGCAGATGAGGAGACCGTGAGTATTTATCACGTGCTGGCGACAGATCGACCGGATATATTCCGCCCCGAGCTCGCTCGCTCTCTTAACCAGCTCTCCGTCGGCCTTGCCAAGCTTAGCCGCCGTGAAGAGGCACTTAAGGCCGGCGAGGAGGCCTTAAGCATTTTCCGCCAGCGGATCAGCCAAATGTATTCAAACCAAGTCTTGCTTCCTCTCTTAACAACCTCTCTCTTCGCCTTTTCGAATTTGGCTGCTATGAAGAGGCCCTCAAGGCAAATGAGGAAGCTGTGAGCATTTATCGCCTGTTGGTAGCAGATCAACCAGGTGTATTCTGCCCCGATCTCGCTTCCTCTCTTATCGCCCTCTCTGTTCGCCTTTGGGTTTTTGGCTACCGTGAAAAGGCCCTAAAGCAAAATGAGGAGGCTGCAAGCATTTACCGCCTGCTAGTAGCAGACCAACCGGCATGTTCCGCCACGATCTCGCTTCCTCTCTTTCCAATCTCTCTGTTTATCTTTTGACCGTTCACCGCTATGATGAGGCCCTCAAGGCAAATCAGGAAGCCTTGAACATTCATCATCTGCTAGCAGTGGATCAACCAGATGTGTTCCGTCCTGATCTCACCATTATCTGTCTTAATAACCACTTCCTTTATCTTTCCAACCTTGGCCGCCATGAAGAGGCACTCAAAGCAAATGAGGAGGCCTTGGAGACTTATCGCCTGCTGGCAGAGCATCGGCCGGAAGTATTCCAACCGGTTCTTGCTTGCTGTCTTGCCAACCACTCCCTTCGTCTTTCGGAGCTTGGCCGCCATGAAGAGGCCCTCAAGGCAAATGAGGAGGCCGAGACCATTTATCGTCTGCTACGGGCGGATTGACTAGATCTATTCCACCCAGCTCTTGGTCGCTGTCTCGGGAACATCTCCCTTCGTCTCTCGGAGCTGGTCCGTCGTGATGAGGTGCTCAAGGCAAACGAGGAGGCCATGAACATTTATTTATTGCTGGTGGTGGATCACCCCATTGTCTTCCATTCGAATGTAATACGTTGTGCTTTTAACAAATTGGACATTTCTTCACACCTTGGTCGGCCTCTTGAGAGCCCCCTACTCTTAGAGAGGCAGGAAACCTCAGACTCCTATCACGAGCGGGACAGGAAGCGGAAAGGCTTTGTACTAGGCTTTGTATGAGTAGTTGACTGGTAAAGTGGCGGACTCCACCACTCGATAACCAAAAGTGGGACCGGCGAGAAGAACCTAGGGTGTAGGCAGGCGTGGATCGCTGTAGAGGCCTTTGGGCGTGCTTTCGCGTTGACGTTGGCATTGTTTTGACTTTAAAAAAGCACCTAATGCTTGCTTGAGTGGTCGTCATGACCCCTCCCCCCCTACTTGTTTGGAACGCTTGATTCGCCTTTATGTTCTATCCACTCTAATTTACGAAGTTTCGTGTATCTTATTCTCCCAAACCCCCCTGAAAGTCATGAGTTCACAGAAGCGACAATTGAGCCCACAAGGGGTGTGAGTAATATTGAAGCAGAAAGAGAAATATGGCCTTGGAACCTTGGCATTCGGTCATCACTGCTTCCTTAATTGTGACCCGTAGCAAACAGAGAAAAAATGAGATACAAGGCGGCCAGATCACCGAAAGTCCCGCCATCGATTACTGTACCATCACCGTCCGCGACCACAAATGAAATTATCTCGTCCATCCTCCACGCCGAGTAGTACGAACACAACACGCAGCAGAGGGGCATTATCCTGAAGGCATAGAACGAGGCCGCTCCGCTAGTTGATCATCGTTCTGTCCGCCGTGAGCCTCGGGATTTGAACCAGTAGTAAAGACTGGACATTAGAAATAGCACAAGGCAAACCAGACTAGTACACAAAACATCGATTCAATATCGAGTCTCGAGCGTGATGTATAAGATCAAGAGCCATAAAACGATGAATACTGGCTTTGTTCCCAGGTCGTACTGGATGGATCATAGTAGATGAGAACATCACTAGTTTCGGCGCCGGAAACGGAAATCATAATGTCATTCATGCCGATGTCACGGCGAAGAACGCTCATACGGCGACAGACCCATGGATGACCTGAAGGAATTGGCCCTCAGGGATCTTACATGTAGTTATATCCCGCTTTCATGATATTGTAGCCAGTCCAGATGTCAATCGATGGGAAGGAACTTCTCGTGGACAATAACCCTCGGGATACACGACCTTCCAGAGGGCTCCACCTTGGCGGCATCTTGACATACTAGGACACGGCTCCGCGGACCACATGTACCGAAGTCCACGTTTGCCACAAGGAGGCAGACGCTTTTCATATATGCATAGTTCCCATTGTTGTAGTAAGTACTCGGCGCTCGCATAAGCTCTCTGCAGGAATTCGTATTCTGGTGGGCTAGCTGTGGGATCAGACCTGACGAAGAGCCTGCCTTCAGCCTAGCTAGAAGCCTCCCATGATTGGAGTTCATGAGGTGCTCCAGGTCTGGGGATTGGTGGAGTCTGAACCTGGTTTTCTTTGCTTCGAGTCTGCATCGAGGGGCTTGCCGAAGCGTTTGCGACCAAACAATGCGCTTCAGAGCAAAGATTGACCATGTCCTCACGTTTTCTAGTAGGACGCATTGTTCTTCTGCATCATCTAAAGCCTCAAGGCATCTTGTTAAACCAGGGATTGTGCAGACTGTCGAGAAATTGGCGAAACAATGTGTGATCCGGTGGTCTCCTGATTCTCTGCAGATCATATGCCCAGGCGGCGAGAATGAGGGGGGAGTCCAGGTTTGGTCGTGAGTTCCTGTACTCATTTTTTCCACGTGTATCTGACGCATCCCAGTCTCATGTAGAAAAATCAAGACTGTGAGCCACTGGATTTTTCGACTTGACGCAGCTATATTCGCTCAGCGGGAGGGGCCCATTGCAGAAATCCCTATTCTCAGACTATAAGATTGAGTCTGGTTCAAACAACGAGATCAATATGGAAGTGGCGACAGAGCCCCTTTATCAGGCACTTCGTTCTGCGCAATCCTCTCCCGATGTCATTATCAAGTTGGCCAAGAAGGACGATCATGCTGTCCTTAATTTCGACGTTCAAGCTGTGGTGGGTAGCTGTAGGAATAGCCTTTGTAATGGCGATCACACATTCTCTGTGTCCTTAGAGTCAACAAGGCAAGACTATCCAAGTTACGCACGATGTAAGGATCAATGTCATAAGACTATCCGAGGTTGAAAAGCTGCAGGAACCGCAATGTCCCGAACCTGACGCAAGTATTCCCTCTGCTTCGTACGCAGGACACTTCTCACCATGATCTTATCCTCCAGGTCCATATCATTCTTCCACCTCTCGCAAAATTGCGTACGGTCACCGATCATATGCGACCGTTATCAACTTTGCTGGGTGTCTCTGCGAATCGGGCCGGGGGGTTTAGTTTGAAAATACAGACAGAAGAAGTTGCTGTTGAAACCGTTTGGTCAGGCTGTGACGTTCCTAAGATTACTTGTGAGTAATAATCATTTCTTATCCAGTTATGCGACTCTTATTTCATCCCCAATAACTGATTGGCACTGATTTTAGACGATGATGAAGAGGGTGTACAGGCTGATCCGGAAGAATGGCATCATGCTATCGTTTCTGTTAAGAGCTTTCTCCAGTTCCTCTCCAGCTACGTCGTTTCAACGACGACCATTGCATGTTCGTGACTGGGACGTCCGCCCCAGAAGCGAAAGTGAGCTAAACGATCCCCTTACACTTTTATCTTAGGCATATGTCAAGACCATTGTCTAATTATGTACGTATACATCGGCGAGGTTGAGGATCATGGAGGAGTCCTTACATTTTACATTCCCGCGAGAAATCCGTAATTTGTCCGTTTCCTTCTGCCGGACCCTCTGTAGTCTTCATCTTATCTTTAATCTGTTCATGCAGATGTCAGGCTTTGGCTTAACCTTCCCTTTTTGGTCTCTTTATTGCTCCTATGTATGGGTCGTTAATTCCTTGTGTACAGTCATAATAGAACGCGCTGCTTGATCTTATGGTACAATTGCCGGATACAAACACGGTGTCGTGACTTTGTTTACTTTGGACAGCGACAACAGTGAGAACGCGACACCTCACGCAGCACCTGGCTGTAATGAACGACGAAGTGATACCTGACAGCGAGGATGAAGCGGAAAATTTACCACTCCTCCCCACAAAGACATCCCCTTTCGGTATCATTTCCACCTTGCAGAGCTTTCTCGCCGTGGTCGTCGTCACTCACTTTCGTATTTCTCGCGCAGAAGGCATTTCGCCCCCATCCGATCAGGCCCCTCTCCCACCACCAGCGAAATCCTATGTCTCGACATCTATATCTGAGTTCTCAAATGTATCAGTCGAGCCCCGCGTTCCTGACTCCGTGAACGATATATCCTACTTTACTACTACTACTAATCCTGCCCATCCATCTTCATCCTCGAACGATACCTCTCCCCTGTCTGCCTTCACATCCAACCCTGGAAGTGATGCTCCCCATACCTCTGGACCGCTCGCCCCTACCGCAATTAAACCAAGACCAAGACCGAAACCGCGCTTCTCCAAACCTGCAATAGAAACACTGGAGGTGTCAAACCCTTTGGACACCTCTATATCATCTTTCACCAATACAACAGCAGCCACTGACGATGCGACCCGTCTCCCCCACACCGCATCCGACAGTCTCTCAAATGACCACCTCAGTTCAGATCGCCGTGATGTTGCTCACTTGAGGGATAACAAAGCTTCCTCTAGAGGAAGATCCACTTCATCGTCTGCTGTAATTAACATATCATCAGATTCGGAGGACGGGTCTGGTGAGTGGCACTGATATATTTATATTGGAGACCCTTACGAGTGCATTTATAGGCAAGCCACGGAAGACACTGCAATCGATCCCCTTGAACAACAGGAAGAAGCCTAAGAAGATCGTTGTTAGTGATGATGAGGGGTCGGAATACAACTACGACGAGGATGGCGCCAAGCCTGCTAAGCGGAAACCCAAACAGCCCCGACGATCCACTCCAATGACGGGTAACCAAGCCTCTATACCTCCTAACTCTTCAGTCGAGGAGGGAAAGGAGAATCTGGATAGTATCTATACGCCTCTGGATGACGGTGGCACCCATAAAGAAGTAGCGCCAAAGCCCAAAGTGAAATCCAGAGCGAAAGCCACTAGCAAGAAGCGAGCTCTCCCGCCCTCAGAAGGCGAGCAAGATCCACTGGATATGCTCGTCAGTCACTCTCCACCCACGAAGAAGCGGAAAACGAAACGTCGGGAGGACAAAAGCGAGGTCGTCATAAAATCGAGAGAATTCATTGACGACGAAGACGATGCGATCGATCAAAGAACCTCCGGTCCTTCCGTGCCTCTCCTAGACCTTCCCGTAGCATCTTCCTCGATACCCAAATCCCCACGCCAACCGTCGCCCTCCCAGCTCAGTTCGCACCGTCATCCTCGTTCCGCCTCTCCCGACCCTATACCACTCACCAAGAGGAAACGAAAAGCGGTACGAATGTCAAGTGAGATGAGGAGGACGGCAATGCAGGAAGCGCTCGCGTACGCCGTCGAATCATTCCGATTGAGGGAAATTTGCAGGACGTTGGACAACTCCCTGTCTACACTAATCCATCGACCTCGAATATCGAATCGGATAAAGCGGGATCAGAAAGGGAGCAGCTTAAGGACGGAAATCTCAGGAACGAGGAAGTCAAAACGAAGCCCAAGAAGAAGGCCAAGGGCAAGGCTAATGGGAAGAACACGAGGGCGAACCAAGAGAGTACCAATGCCAGCACTCCCCAGGATGAAGGCGGGAAAGTGGAGGAAGAAGCGACTGGGTTACAGAAGCCCCCTGCTGCGACAAGGACAAAAAACAGAAAGAGAACGAAAGGCGACGATGCGTTCGAGCATTTGACGCCTCACGGAGGCATTAACCCCAATTCAGCGACCCATGGAGAGAATACGGGATCCGAGCCCTCGGGAGAGGATGCAAGTGCCCATCTCAAGCCCAAATCCCAGACACCTGTTGATAAGGTGGGTATTGATCTTGGTCACGTATCTTGCTATGGAACAATGACATGGGAGATGTTTGGCCGCATGACATGCCACCTCAGCCAAAGGCATCCCCTGTCCCGCTCTCGCTCAAAGTCGCAAGGCCCGCGCCAAAAGTGGACCCAATTGTCAGCAAGCCGAGAGAAACCCGTGCGTCAAATGTTGTCCTCAATTTCTAATTGCTTATTGGCTGCTGTTTGGGAACAGTTACGGTAGCAGATATCTTGCGACTGATGCCTCAGACAGGAGGTGGTCTTCACCGAGTGGGCCTGTCAAAGCGAGAGAGGCTTGCACCATTGCATGCTCGTCTTCGGACGCCTCCGCCCCCGCCGCCCCGCCTGCCCAAACCGCCTAAGAAGAAAGGAAAGGACGAGGACGAGGAGGATTCTGAGGAGGAGTACGAAGGCCTTTCTGAAGCTCAGATTGCAAGAAACGAGAGGAGAAAAGGAAAGCAGCTTGGTACAGTCCGTGAATATCGTGGGAATTATTTGTGTGTCATATGATGACCGCAACTTGCCACGACTTTCGCCGACTCAACCTCATTTCCTGTTTATCTCACTTTTGTTCCTCTTTGTTTCCCTTTGCTTCACCTTCAACAAACACCCGCTGGATGCCAGCAGAGAAATCATCCACGTCATCGTAAACTCCTGTACGCCTGTCAAACTTGCAATTATTAAAGCTTAGAGGGCCACCTCAGCGCTACCTCCACTGAATAAGTCCGTCGCCCAATCGTAGAAATAGGGGCCTGGAGTGATTTGTACCAGATGTCTACGGTATGCGGACGCTACCCAGAGTGACTGACCTCACTTCTCAGCTCTGATGCTACTGCACCCCCGCCGACCCACCAGTTCCAAACGCTCATGAAGAAGGCGGCCGCCCTCACGAGCGCATCCTCTAAAGAGGCCGCGGATCTGCTCGCACAACGAGAAGCGGACCTCCGTAAGGCCCGGCAACAGCAGGACGAGCGTGACGCCAAGGAGCGTGAGCAGCGCAAGACGCAGCTTCTGCGTGAAGTCGAGGCGCGGAAGAAGGTCGAGGCTGACGAGGCCCGCAAGGAGCAAGAGGCACGGAAACGGCAAGAGGAAAAGGCTCGCGGGGCCCTTGATCCCGACCCGCTTGTTGCCCGTGCCGTGCAGCATCTCCAGAATAACAACCGGAAATCTAGAGTACGTGATGCTTCATCTCGCAAATCTCCTCGTCGTGTTGGAATCCTTAAATTGTGATTAATTCGTCATGGTTTCAAGTCGTCATCGCCTCGAGCGGGATCGACATCGGCCGCCACGGCTCTCACCCGCGAGGAGAAGCGTGCGCTTGCGGATCCATTATTTCGGGAGACTGTCACCGCACGCCCGAGAGGTGTAAGCGCTCACCCGAAGAGCAATCGCCGACTTCCTGGAGGCAAGTCTTATTCTATCCTAATCCAGCACCTTTTGACACCATTGCCGCCAGGTGGGGTCGCGCGCAAGCCCACCCAAGCTTTATCTGCTTCATCTTCAAGGACTCACATGTCCGCTAAGGAACGGATCGCGGCTAGCTTCCAAACCCTTACACCCCTCAATACCGTTAAGAAAGATATGCGCACGATCGATGAGATCACCCGCGACCTAGAGCGAGGGCGCTTTAATCATTCTCCCGAAAAGGTGGAGCTCACTGGATACGAGGCGACGGCATTCACGGATTGGTTCGGCAAGTCCAAGAAAGAGCGTGAAAGGGAGGCGGCCCTTGCACGGAAACCCCAGGAGGGTTCGGCATCGGGCAAAGGCCCATCTGAACCGCCTTCGTCCTCGTCCTCGTCCTCCCTACCTAAGCAGTCGCCTCGAAATCATGCGGGTATTCAGAGCTCATTGACCAACAGTGCTCTGCCAACGACCTCAGTTACCCTAAATAATAATAATCGTCTTGCCAAAATACCCGCAGGTACGAGCCAGGGAAAGCCGATGACGAAGCAAGGCATGGCCACCTCATCTTCCAATGCCAGACCTAGATCTTCATCCAATCTTGCTAATGCGCGGCTCCCACCTTCCTCTTCTTCTCGCCCTGTTGCATCTTCTCAATCTTTGAGTGCTTCTTCCAGTGCCCACCGAAAACGTTCTCAGGCATCTCGTTCAGCAGGATTCTGATGATTCAGATCCATCGTCAACCAGGTCCTCGTCGCGCCCTGAGAAGAGACGGCGCGGTGCGTTGTCGCGGGACGATGATGATGATGGTCGTCGTCGTGGCTATGTGCCGGGCTCCATCGCGGCCCTGTTCGGCCGTAATTTGCACAAGGATGCTGCAAGGGATATTCTCTCCGATGATGAAGACGATGATATGGAAGCACGTGGGTATGATGCTATCGCACGCGAGGAAGCTAAAAGCGCTCAGATCGCGAAACGGGAGGATGCGCTGGCTGAGGCGGAAGAGAGGCGGAGGGAAGCGGAGAAGCGCAAACGCCGTCTCGAGCGAGAGAAGAGGGGGGAGCGGGTAGCGCACGTTAGGTGGGTTGCTGTCGTCTCGTTCGACTCGAATGGCTCATCTCTCCTTTCGCGATTGATTCTTCCCCTTCGAAGCCTTCGAAGCTTTCTCTTCGCAATTCGATATTCGCCTCCGCTCCCCCACATTTCCCCCAGATATATCCTTTTTTTTTTCTCCTTTCACCTCACTTGATCATCTGTTCCCTATACCGCATCCCTCAACACCTATGCACGGATTTCTTTTCGTTATGCAACACACAAAGTATCATCTGTACAATACACTTTCCGTCACGTTCATCACGGGGATCATCATTTTCTCTGAATCGCTTTACTCTTATTTGTGGACCTGGAATTTTGTGCACACCCATAGCATACAGATATAGAGGTGTATCCACCAAGGCGGCTATGCCGGAGGTTTATATCATGAAACTGACGTGCTCATTGCTGGGTCGTTATTTCTGTACGACTACATGAAGAAGGGCTAGTGCAGAAGGACCGAGAGAAAACTGGGTACAGAGAATCACGAAATTATGTGGTAAGGCCCCAGACAAAATGAAGCTTCACATCCGAGAATATGCGAGACCTAGTGGAAGAATGCGTGTAGTTCTTGAGATTATAGAGCTGAATAGGCGAGACGAGAGAAGAACGAGGACGGCGCGATACGGGGTAAGAATAACTTAGAGAATCGCGAGGAACGTATCGGTGGATGCGATAAAAGCCAGAGTTGAGTGCGAAGAGTGAGATCACGACATTCACACGATCATGGGACCGAAACGCGAGAGCTGTGAGATGACATTGGCGTTGCCCCCGTCCACGAAAACAGAAGGAGAATTGACACCACGTCCTTGGCTGTTCATCAGCACTTGAGTAGTATACGAGGCTTTGAGGAGCAACTTTGACGTAGTTGTTGTTACTTCCGATGGTAAGGCTGAGGTTCTGATTTCCGTGCTGATGGTTGTGATGAGGATTGTTGCCCTTAGAAGAATTGTTGATATAAGAGTGTTCGAATGGTGCGTGTTGCGGGAGCCACTGGTATTGATGGAGTTGCGATTGGGAGGGTCTATGGAGCGTGTGAGTTGGGAGGTGGTGATTGGGAGGATAACACAAGCGGGAATCAACCTTTTGGGAGAGTCCTGAATGGATTCCCATATGCTGAAGTCCCAAGGGAAGCTTTGACTTTGCGATCCTGGAACGCACTACACCAAAGATGAAGGAATAAAATAATGTGATACGCCTTGGATTGTTCTCCTCACTTGAGGTCGAACCAATTCTTCAAACGATCGGCATTTTGAATGGACCCGCACTCAATGTTAGCGATTCTATCCGAAAAAGAAGAATGTCGTTATAGCTTGGGACGAATGGACCCCGATTCCAACTATGCTATTGCACTCACCCCTTACTCTTCCCATTGACTTTATGCTCGGAAAATGTGATAGCAGACGTATCGAGATGGAATCCGAGAGACGCGGCAACTTTCGCAGATCGTCCTCTGTACTCCACTAAATAAAGAGGAAATCAACTCGATTCAAAAACGAGTAAGACTAGAATGATGCGAAATCTTGCCCAGTTCAGGTCGCTAACGATCACAACGTCATTCTGGGGCGGCTGATGTGCTCCCGCGTTGGAAGCAGGACCAGGATCCAGCTGACAGAGGCAGGTAGAAAGGGCATTACAACAGATCTAGACACACGTCGCGGTGGGACCTCACCTGGTCTCTCTGCAAGCTTGAAGGAAACGAGCTGGAGGTTCTAATACCTCTTTGCTGACCATATGAGCCCTGCTTCACGCGTCATAAGCTCCCCAGGGGAAAAAAGAGCACAATAACACTCACGTCCTCGTATACAGAAGAAACAGGGCGAACTTGATCAGAAGAGGCCATTGGAAGAGAGGTCTGGTCTGGCACGTGAAAGCGGGATGTCCCGCGTTATTGACCTCTGCATTGCAAGCTTTAGAATATGTCCTTATCATTAACAGCATACTTTTAGCACGAAAAATACTATTCCTGGGAACACCAGAAGATCACACGACAGAATCGTCCCTTTGACCAGAAAATTCAAAAACACGTGTGATGGGCTTCTCCGGAAGAGTTCGGGGACCGCCGTTCGTTTGGTCCTGTTTGTTTGTTTACTTTGGCAATCCTCTTGTCAACCCAATCCTACAAACATGACGGCCGTGTCAGCTCACGCTGTCGTGCAGGAAATCGATAACAAGACAGACAAGGTGGCCATTGTCACAGGGGCCTCGTCTGGTATGTTCTCCAACAAGAGTCTGTAACATGCTATTGTTTTACCAAATGGGTGTGGGTGGGGTCTGGCGATAAGGCATTGGACGCAAAACAGCCATAGCTTTGTCAAGCGCAGGATGGAAGGTTGCATTGTTTGCTCGTCGCGAATCCGAATTGTTAGTATCTTAATCTCGCCCCCCGCGCATGTGATTAACGTAAATGTTGGAGAAATAGGCGTATCACCGCCGATAGCTGTCGATGGGAAACCCTAATAGTTCCGGGGGATGTGTCCAAAGAAGAAGATGTTGCGCGCCTCTTCACTAGGACTATGAACACGTTTGGTACGTTGTGCATTATGATTCCCGTCAACCGTAGTAAACCATATGTACCTAACAGGCCGACTGGACCTATTATTCAACGTGAACTATGCCCAAATTCCTCCCGGAGATAATCTGACATTGGCCAATCCGTAGAATGCTGGTATCAACTCCAAACCCAACGAACTGGGTGAAATTCCCTTGGAAACTTTCCAGTTGGTCCTAAACATCAATCTTGTTGGCTCATTTCTATGCTCGCAAGAGGCTTTCAAAATATTCAAAAAACAGGGTGCTGGCGGCAGGTGGCTAGCTTTCTATCTTGCTGCCCCATAGGCTGCTTGTTTTGATATCTTCTATAGAATAATCAACAATGGGTCACTATCTGCTCAAGTGCCCAGATTACACTTGGCCGCATACACCATTTCCAAGCACGCGATTAGTGGCCTAACAAAGTCCACTGCTCTAGGTATGTCGGGTTTGTCGGCCTCAGGCAATACTTGATTATAACGTATATGCCCACCAGATGGTCGGCCATACAACATTGCTGTCACTCAAATAGACATTGGTACTTGATACACTGGTTCCTTTGGGACCACAGTCTCACTAGCTCCTGCTAGGGAATGCGGCCACGAACCTAGGTCGTTCTCCTTCCGACGGTAGCGCCAAGCAGACGGGGAGATCCCTCAAGAACCCACGATTGGTATGAATCACTTCGAATCAGAAGCAACGAACGAATCTCTTTTCTCACCTTCCCATGCTTTATAGATGCAATTCACGTTGCGGACACGATCGTTCACATTGCCTCTCTTCCGCCTTCTGTTACAATGCTCTCTGTCAATATCATGTGAGTCGTGACGCATCTTTTGGAAGAGGGATTTTTAAAGTCGGGTCATGTTTGTGTGGCAGGGCCACAGGAATGCCGTTCGTGGGTCGAGGTTAACTAACTCCTGAACTTTGTTATTCAAGCGTAAAAAAAAAACTGTTTCATCAAAGAAAATGTATGCCCCCACGAATGTCATGGAACTTGTGTACTTGTACTATTTGGCTGTGCCCAACCAGATGGATGGGATTTTAGCAGAACCTACGTGTATAACAAAGCACTGTTATCTTGTAAATACCCATCGAATTACTAGCCTAAAAAAGATAATCCTTCTTCACACTCAACTTCTCTGATATCCCCCGCCCATCTCCCATGTTCACATGCAAGGAGATGCAGATCATTCTTCACGCAGTGCGTTCGACCCCTCCCCCGGCCCCTCGAAACAATAGCCACCCGATGGGTCAGATACATAGGATATCGACTCGAATGTGAATGGGAACCAAGGGTGGTTTTGCAGTCCAAATATCGAGGCAGGTGATTCTGCAGTCAAAGGGGTAATTGGAGTACCAGGCAGAAATGACGGCAAGGAGTCAATAGGATCCGTAGAAGGCGCTGCTGATGAATTTAGAGTGTTATCCATGGTGGTCTTCACAGGTTCCGAGGCCGAGAGGTCGTCCAAAAGATTTCTAGACGGGGGCAGGAGGGTCCCAACGTCAGTTCATACCCATGAATTTATGCCGAGTCACATACGCGTAGACTCTACCATGATACCACCTATTAGATACGTTCAATCAGCTCGAGCCCGTACCAGTGGCTCGGTGGACAATATACCCACTTTTCCTGAGCATTCCTCAGAACCGATATGCATCGTTCGACACCCAGTCGCAAAGCTTGTACGTCAGCCATTGGATCCTCCTTCAAATTGATCCATATTAATATTTGCAAGAAAACACCGCTGGCTAATGCGGCCATTCGTGACTGGGGAAAGATGGTCGGCGTCCTTCTTGCCTGACATGCCAAAATATTGCTGCATTCCAATGCTGCATCCTCGCAGATCGCCATATAGGCACGTCGGTCATGCTTCGATGAGTGAGATGATGAGAAGATGAAAGGGTAGTGGAGAAGAATAAGAAACCAAGAATACAAGGCGTGTAGGAGCGAGGATTGTTCCAAGCGTACATCATCCGTACAGGACGGGTCCCATTTTACTAGGGATCATCTACGTCAGTGAAGATGCCAGGGTCTGAGAGGAGAAGAGTCCTGACGATGATCCGGAAGAGATGCACGCCACCGACGAGCGGCAGCCGCAAGCACAGACACTATCGAGACATCATAGTCGGCGGCTGCGCATCTGAGAAGCGCAGGCTTGCGAACGGCATACACAGATCTAAGGAGGAACGCCATTATACCGGATAAACGGAGTGCGCAGGACATATATGTGTCCCCAGGACTGTCTTTTGTGTCCTTCCCGATCTCACGAGAGAAATCTATATCAGTGCTTGGGAATCAGCAATTCGTTAGCGTCGTCGAGACCTGAAGAATCGAGATCTACATACTCTTCGTCATGGAAAGCAGGGGACCGTCCCAAGTGTGCGCTTAGATCACGATCCAAGAGGACCAGGCATCTACGGGACAAGATTGAGTTATGTGATAAGTCTGTCCGAACACAATGGGGACTTCTCACCCAAAGACCTTCCACCATTCCCAGCGTTCGCTCTCTTTTGCGATGTGGCATATTCGAATATTACGATGACACCCGACATCTAGAGCTCGCCGCATGCCGACACCGACCACGATCCAGGCGGAATGCGGATGTGAGAGAAACCTCATGTAATACGCAGTGAGCTATCCATATTGAATGCAACTGGATTAAGTCTCCACAGGAAGCGACGCGATCCGGGGTCTGCCCTCTTACAGTCAAAATTTGGAGCTCGGGAAGTGTTGGAGGAGTCAAGCATTGCAACCAATCCCTTCCATGGAGGAAATAGCGCCACCCATCTCCAGGCGTGTTTCCCGAATTTGAGGTAATTCGTGGATCATTCGAGTATGTGGATCCAATAGCACAGACCAGAAGGACTAAAGCTTCAAGTTGGCTTGATTCCATGTGCAACCTCCTATTGAAAGCATCTTCAAAGTTTCTTCGATCCAGAACGGGTAAGGTAGGGGCGACGTGACGGAAAAACAAAGCGATGAGCGATCGAACCAAGTCGTCAGGTGGAAATGGGGCAGCCCCTGATGGTAGCACAAATTTCTCGGATCGCCAGGCGTCTTGCACCCACTTTTACGAGTGATCAACGGGAGGCCTGATGGAGAAGTTTATTCCTACCTTAATGGGCTGCCACATCTCTGGCACCGCTCGTTGGTCAGTGCGGACCTTGATAGTGTCGGCCTTCTCTCCATATTCACTGCGTTTCAAAGTGCGAGCGCTCTGAATGAAGAGTTGGCCTTGATGTAATAGGGGTTGATTATGCAGGGCAGATTATCTCATTGGAGAAACTCTCACCACTGGACTTCCCATAAACACGATGGGAGAAGCCGCGGTCCATTGCCAGACGTTCCATTTCCTCGGAAAGATCGTCCCAGGTAAAGTCACCATCATCGACGAGCTCCGACTTCACTGGACTCTCGGGACTTTGAAACTTCCGTAGGGAGTCCACATAAGCGGGAAGGATTGCTTGGATGGAAGGCTCAGAGGCGGGCTGTCCAAGGTCGGGAAAATCGAAATATGATGCCTCTAGTTGTGGAACATCCAAGCCTAGCTTTCTGGCAATCTCCTGTGGAGTAGCGTACTAGGAAGCCACTATGAATACAATGAGCCAACGCCACGCAGGTAAAATATAGCGCACTCGTTCAAGAATCCGTTGCACTTGCTGTGAACGTCGTTCGAGACTCTCCACATAACTCATGGTAGGTCCACGGGGCGTGTATTTGTCCAAGTACGTGCATCCCAGTCCGGTCCTGACGCACAATGAACAAGCTGTTCCTCGGCGCTCTGCACCGTCGCACCGCGCCTACAAAATACTAAAAATGATGGCAGACCGGTGGGCAGAACGGTGAGACATACTTTTCGTTTCCGGCAAGCATCGCACGCTCGCCCCGCCGCTGATCTGAGAAGCTCAAGTCTGCCTGTGGGACGAGGCGCTCTCGGGAAAAGTAGTGACTCTGAGTCTGGAGGCATTGGCACGTCGGTTCCAGGAGCGACGGGATGACTAACAGGGTCCTATGCACAGCCACTACTGAGTCTCCCTCGAGTATTTCTACTTCCATCGGGTCTCCACCAAATTACCCACAAAGAATAAGAACATTTTACAGTAATGAAGGGAAACAATCCCGAATGACCCATACCGTAATATAAAAATTGCCACCACCTGGCGAACTTGCCCACGCGATACATAAGCTTGCTATATATATATTATTGTTTGTTTTTTCCCCTCAGGGTATCCAGGATAGAGACATTTCGAATTGTTTCTCATGTATACAGACCGTCCGATCGCAATACTACTACAGTTCACGATACATCAAAAAAATTCTCCCACTCGTCCAATGAAAATACTGCGGGATTCAGACGATTTGAATCAACACCTCAGGGGAATGAGCGCAGAGCGAACTCACCTCCCGCACCACCTCCTGGTTTCGTGGAAAATACCACGTCCTGCAGCCTTATATCGTCAAGCGCTTCATACGGTGCATATGCTCGTCTAATGCTGGCGATAAAAGCAGGAACTTCGGATTCTATCACCAGGGACACTGTACAACCACCCCACCCCGCACCTTTCCATTGGACATTAATAAATACGATTTCCCATTGGGAAGTTATATTCGCGAACCTGTAAGACGACTTCCCCATGCACCAGCGCGCTTTGCAAGAACCACGAGTTCATCTAGTTCAGGGCAAGAGCATTCGAAAAGATCACGACAACTCGCGTGGCTCTCGTCCATTAGACGACCCAATTCTTTGTGGGAATCTTCACTAGAAGATGAGAGGGAGTGTTTGCGGAATTTAAGAACGCGGAGAGCCTCGGTGTACACGTGCTTGGCGCGCTTGTGCAGCTGGAAGTAAGTCGCCTCAACTGCAGACATGGACCAGAAAAACTGATCAGCGAGGGCCGCGATTGACGTCACAATGGAGCCTACCTTCTACCCAACTGAAATAAATATCGTTGAAGTTCGAATTGGATAGGCCAGTCGCTTCAATCATCTCGTCTAACGTTAGCCCGTCCTTACCATTCCCAACACCAGAGAACCCTTTCGACTTCCGGGATGATTTGTTCCAGTGCGATCTCCAGTGCCTTCACGTCCTCCGTATCTGAACCTTGGGTCTCACGAGACCATCGACTCAGTACTTCTCGAAAAGTGATCTTCTCGTTTAGGCCGATCTCGACACCCAATCCGCGCGCTAGACTCTAGCGCCGACGAGGGTCTCAACGACACGCAAATTATATTGAGCCTTCGCATTAACGAGCTTATCGCTGACCTTCATGGAATTGGCGATGACGAAGCATGTGGCAGGGTTTGTAGAGATAAGAGGTATCTGAGTGGGTGCGAGCTTGGGATAGAAAGAGATGTATAGGGGATGGTGAGGAAGGGAAAGGATAGAAGCGGCTTGGTCCATCCCTCCAGAGTTCACTCCGACACGCTTTTCGTTCTCAACCGCCATATGAACCTGCCGATGGATTAAGTCAGCATCGGAATTGCACACCCCATAAGGAAAGGGTTCCTACGAGATCGCCTTTATTCAGCTGCGCCAGCTTATTGTTCATCGTGAGGAAGGTGAGGGTAGAAGCCACAACCATGGCAGCACTCGAAGAGAGACCAGAGCCCGAAGGGACAGTTCCATCAACAAGCATATTGATACCCGTTGGTTCTGCACCGCTCGACCGGAAAAAACGATTCAAGACACCCTGGGATTCTGGGGATGGAAGCATGTTCTAAGAAAGAGACAAATTAATGCTGCCGTCTTACAAAGTACCCCGCCTTAACATAGCTCTCCCAACGCAGGCTCCTTTTGTCGATGTCTAGAAACCATGCGTCCTTGCCATCACCAGTTACGTCGTTGATACGACTGGCGGTGAAGGTCTGTCCAGTGTGTTTGATTCATCCATATTCTGGGATCTAATTTCAGATGAATCGCTTCGAGGGGCGCATGCGATCAATATATCTCTATCTACAGCTGCTGGGAAAACGCCGAAGAGTGCATAATCGATGTGTTCCCCTATAAGACTACGCTGTATCAGACCAGCCGATGCTCCAGGCAATTGATAAATGGCATACTTCACGCGCCCAGGCGCACGGCAAATATGGGTGGCGGGGTGTCCAAACCTCTTCGCAAATTCGTCGGTAAGATGCTGCCATCGCGCCCTAACGGAACTATTTGAACGAGAGGAATTCTCAGACACGAATAGGCGCACGACTCAATGAATGCCCTTCCCACTGGATACACTCCAGCGAGGCTGGAGAGCGTAGGAATTGGAGCATCAGTCATGGTGTCATTCGCGAAGAAATGAGGTAATGTTGTCTTTAGGGCACAAGTCCGGGGGCGGATGCAAATGTGTCCACGGTATTTCCCTCTGACTACAATCTTTCATGGCCAATCCTTTGAAGCCTATCGTCCTCTATCCTGAAGATGGCAGCTTTTCACCTCCCCTAGCCCTCGAGTTACTCCCTTACGGCCTTACTTTAAACAAGATCTTGATCAACGGTGACGGCAAGACCCACGATATTGTGATCGGTCCCTATGTCTTGGAGGACGTGGGTTCTTCCATTCCCGATTCGCATAGCGCATCCCTTAGAGCACTCAACTACCCGTACTCCAGCACAAAAAATCGCGCAGATTTCAAAACACCATCATAGGAAGGTATATGGCAATGTTCTTCTGCCCAAGCGCCAGTACATCTGAAATACGTTCATCAGATACTCCAATCGTTTGCCGGTTGGTAATCATGATATCGAGAAGGGGGGCTCCAAGGAAGTGGTGGCTCCTATTGCTAATGGTCCGTTTCCAGCCGTGATCTAATCCCAGGGCCACATCGGAAACCTTAACCATAAATCTATTGACTTCCAGAGAATACCAATGTATCACTTCATGGAGGGCCAGTAGGGTTCGATCAGGCAGCGTTTACCCCCGTGGACTCCATAAACAGTTCCAAACTATTTACACAAAAGGAACTTACCGCGCTTATTGCTCACGCACCCTCCGCCACCCTTTTCACGCATACTAGCCCTGCTGGAGATCAAGGTTATCCTGGGGAGCTTTTTATTGAAGTGATCGTTGCACTCTCCAATTCTTCTAGAACTTGGGATCCTGTCACCCGAGAACGAAGCCTTGGATCTGTGATCTTGCTCTATCGAGCGATCGTCCGAAGTCCGAATGGGACGAGGGTGATCACACCCGTCAATCTCACCCACCATTGGGGATTCAATCTCGATGCCTCGTATGCGCTTCCTAACGGTCGAACGCCTGATATTAAGAACCATCGCTTGTTCATTGATGCGAAGCACGTGCTCGCAGGCGATCGCACATTATTGCCCACTGGAGAGTTGGTGGATACAAAGAGCACTACCTTTGATTTCTCCGATCCGAATCCCCGCACGATCGGGGAACGCTATCCTGATGATGGCGGTTACGGTGGGTGCAATCAATCTTAACCGTTCTTATTGCCCCCTCTGGAGCGGACATGTACCCTTGCAGATCATTATTGGTTGTTCACTTCGGACACCCCTCGTCAGCCAGCACATGTGCCACTCAAGGGTCTCGTTGATGGCCACCAAGATCTTATCACTTCTATATTCTCTTCCACCCCGAGGGTCCAGCTGATTTCGGGAAAAAGTGACTTGAAACTCTTGTTCTCGACTAATCGTAAGCGTCTTGCTTGATCTCCTTATTCCCATTTCCCAGCTGATGGTGGGTGTGATGCAGAACGTGGTGTACAATTTTACTCGGGTGGGGGCCTTGACGAATCAGGCACCCGCAAGCGGATTCACGGTGGCTCCGAGATTGGTCCTGGATATCCTTCAAGTTCCGCGGCTTTCCTGGAATTCCATGCTCCGCACGCTGCATTCCTTCATGCATTCCCAGGCGCGACAGATGAAAATGCGGATACGATACTCTCGTCTGATGAGCTCTATAACCATTGGGTCAGACTGGAGATCCTACACACCCCAGTCGATGAATAAGTGTAGTCAGTGTGGAAATTTCCCAAGGTGAACCTTGGTGTAACACCCCTAATTGTATGAACATACAGGCGATGTACGCGTATCTTTCACAACAATATCAATCTTGGGCGCATAGCCGCCGCGTCTGACCATGTCTCGCAAGTGAAACGGTCAATCCCAGTGATACCAAGTAGCGGAGGACTCTACACCCTGTCGTTGGGCCTGGATGCCCCTACGCCAGCACCCGGGGAGATGTAGAATTAAATATGATAACTAGAGCAACCACACTAGTACATGTCAACAGAAAACTCAGAAGCCGAATACGCAAGATCTCATTCTAAAAGTTCATGGATATTCCTAATATCCGTGGCATTCGGTGTAATGGCTGTGGTGTCCGTCATCCTTGCCCACATTATATTAGGCATGGGTTCCGGTATTTTAATTTGTCAAGATGTAATAACAATAATATTGATTTGTCCTGGAGCCTCTTTTTAACTCATCCTCATATTTAACTTTACTAATGAGAGAGTGTAATGTGATGAATTTCCCATTGCAAACACAGACTCACAAGGATCCAGAGCGGAAAAGAAACCCCCACAAGATGGAACAGCTGCCCCATAATGACTGTGACAGAGACTGACTGACTGACAAACGCATATCTTCCTTGATTCGCCCTAGAATCGGGGATTCATTGGCAGGAGCACATCCAACCCCAGAAAATGACCTCGGAAACCAAAAAAAAAAATCAAACCCTAGACGTGATCCTAAAGACATTGTGCCAACCACGTTAGGCTGGGGTATCGAAATGAACCACAACACTGAAGTTATACTGTAGGAGAGAAAAAGATGTCACAAATGCGTGAATGTGTGAAACGGGGGGAAAATGAATATCCTCGTGCCCAAAAATAGTGAAAGATCCAGAGTCCACCCAAAAAAAAAAGAGAGATAGCAAAACCCTGTGCCCCCCTGGGCGAAGAATGACCCAATAAAGTAAAGCAGAGACAGCGAGCACCCGATAATGAAGAGGTGAGTTTGGGGGAAGGCCCCTAGCCCGGTTATTGCGTCGATGTTGGTCCCTGATCTAGCCAAATGGCCAGAAACCCCCACATCTCACGTTTCTGGCCTCCGTCCCAGAAGTGATCAGTGTCGTGGAATACCTGTGTGGTCAACCTCCCTCGAGGAGGAGAGCTAGCTTCGCCAGGGGTGTCACCCCCGGCGGCTTGACGCAATTTAGAGACCCACGCATCGTATTTTGAGATTTTTGTAAATTGATCCGTGTCCCCGTACAGGACGAGTACGTCTGCGTATGGAGAAGAGAGGAGATCGAGAACGGCTTTCGTGTATCGGTCCGAGTGGAAGAATGTAAGGGCCCAGAGTACGCCTACAGGGTAGGACAGGAGCACATGACGGATGACAAGGTCTGGACTGATATAGGGGCGGTCCATGGAGAAATTGAGGCGAGGGGGATGTAAAGATACGGGAAGGCACCCGAAAGAGTAACCCTTTTGATACACGTCAGTCAACCACCAACTATGGGATTGTACAAAGGGGTAGCCATGCAACTCACCAATAAAACGATTTCAACAACAGAAGGGATTTGTTGGAGAGCGTGATCCACAAGGGTCCGTAGATCTTCGGCCTCTGCTAGACCTGTCAATGATGAACTGCCTCCGGAATGACCCACACCTCTCGAGTTATAAGAGAGAATGTGAAAATCTCGTCTAAGGAACGTGGTGACTAGCGACATCAGAACACTGCGGGATTATTAGGAGATATTTTGGTGACGTGGCGCTAAGTATAAACTTGACGCACGGGTCGTGGTAGTGACCTCCCATCCTTCCCCAAGGGTGGAGCAAAACAGCCAACCGGTTTGTGGAGCGCGCCAAGGGATTACTCGGCTCAAAAGGGTTGATTGGATAAATAAGCATGGTCTCCACGTTCGCCACCCCATTTGCTATGGGAAACTCGATATTCACCTATTGTACAACAATCAGTATCACATAGGGAAGACAAGGGGGAAGAAGGGGGTAACACTTCATCAAACCGAGGTCCATTTTGTCTCTGATTCGCTCTCGCAGCCTGAATCGGAAAGGATGACATAGGTCAGACCGAGAAATATCCGGAGGCCTCGGACGTTGCTGTACCGGTGACAATACAACACCGTCCTCCGATAGGCCAGAAGTACCCATTGATAGGCGGGACTGTGGAACCATTGGGTAGACACCCGGCTCAGTGGACATTTACAAAGGGATGGGCCCCATGTTGCACTGCCACAGAATCCCGCGGCTCCGGCCGGTCTGTTTCCCACGCTGCCAGGCGTTCGTTCCAAATGAGTTCATCAATGTCTGTTGCACCTTCTCGTAGCGGCTCTGTGAGACGCCCATCGAGTCGACCGGTTACTGCAGCTTCAAATCCACAGAATGGGTGTGTCATCGCCATATATGAAAATAGAGGTGACTGGATATTTCACGCCTCTTTCGATGGTATTCATGATACACCCCCCAAGGGGTTGGGCGAGAAATCGGGATTGTCTCTCTAGATAGAAGCGCTGGAAGACCCACTATTTTTCAGGTCCGCACATCTCTGACTTTCATTAGGAATCAGAAATTTGACATGTCTTGTCTAGATGTCCGACTGTCAGACTTATGTGAAGACACTCCATCATCTGCATGTGCACTACCCAAGCATGGTGGTCATCCCCGATTTATCTCTACCATCCGATCCATCTCCCAGTCGTCGTTCGACTGTCTTGGTGCAGGGTGTTAGATAATTACCTCGTATGACCTGTTATATTTATGTCGGAACGGGATGCAGCCAAACCATGAGAAAGAGACTTGGCTTGACTCCGCTTGAAAACGGCTTGACTCGGACTTGAGTCGACTCGAAGCCCGAGTCTTGAGCCATCAGGGGTCGACCGGAGATCCCCGGTGCAACCGAACTCCGTTTTTTCCGTCTGGGATGGGTCAAGCGCAAAGCACCCCACCGCCCCCAGTGCCAATATTACCACCATCACATCCTCCGGTTTCCTCAGCATCCGGTTCTCCCCCGCCTTCTTGTCCAATGCACCAGAGCACCTCAACAGAGAAGATTAACCCTCTGAATTACATGCCAACACTCTCCCAAAAGCCTGGGCCCGCTCAAACCACTAGTCTTCCCGTCGAACGTACCGAGTCCAGTATACCACGATCCCCTTCTCCGGACGGATCTGCTGTTCCTCCGAAGTGGGAATATCCGAGCCCACAGCAGTTCTACAATGCTCTCCTGCGCAAAGGCTGGGAAACACCAGAGGAACATGTAGAGACTATGGTAGAAATCCATAATTTCTTAAATGAAATGGCTTGGAAAGAGGTGCTTCGATGGGAGAATCAAAATAATCTGTATGTAGATTTGCGATTCTGTCGATGCCAGGATGACTGACCTTGGTGTGTGTTACTTTTCGCTGGCGGCATGAATTTTGAAGAAGCGCTCCCGAACCCCAATTGACCCGCTTTCAAGGGCGACCAGGTGAACTTTCGCCGAAAGCCCGGCTCTATTTGTTTGCTGGGCGGATCCTCCCTTCTAGATTCAACACCAAGCCTCCGTTTGATCGTCATGATTGGGTGATTAGGCGACATTCTGGCGAGGAAGTGCGCTACGTCATCGATTACTACGAGGCGCCGCCTGAACTCGACGGCACACCAGTATTTTCGCTTGATGTCCGGCCTGCATTAGACACCTTGGGGAGCATGAAGACCAGGATTAGCGTAGCGACCCAAGAGGCATGGGCTGCTTTCAAGCAACGAGAGAAAATGACGTTCCCGGAAGGACATGATGTTTCCCTCTTTTCCTTAGATCCCTTCTCTCTTGTAATACGGATGATTATATTCACAAAACTATCTCGATCGACCCATTTCTTTCCTCAGGCATCTAGCACATCTTGATGTACGTCCGAGTACTTGGGGGGGCTTCACCTGAGCCCAGGTGCAATAGAATTTTCCAGCTGGAGACAATCCTTCTGCCTAGGCCCTTCATCATTAAGGAACCATAATGGGCATGTTAAGTGTCAAGCTTCTTAGTGTTGGTTTTAAGACCCGGAGCACTCGTCCATTCTCCAATTGAGCTGGGAATCTTTGAACATTTGAGTTTCCGGGAAATTTGGTTTCAAAATCACCCCTCCAGAGCGCATTCCGAAGAGTATTTCGCATTCAGTTTGTTTTTGTAGCATTTTTTGTAGTGAGTGTTGGATAATAAGTAAATCACACCTGAAAGCCTCTGTATGCTCAAAATCTATGTCATGTTCCATTTCAGGTGGGAGACACTTGTGGCCACGATACTTTTTGGCTGCCCATACTGCTTCTGAGCCATTAAGGCCACTTCAATATCCATGAACTGAAGAACCTGAAATGTAAGATTTACAATTATAGAAATTCAGACATGAAGTCTCTGTTGCATTTCCACCAAGTCAGTATACCAATGCTTCTTTGAGATTTGCCCATACCTTTTTGTGCATATTCTCCCAAGTATAGGCCTGAAATGCTTACTCTTCTGTTTGGCAGCTCCTGACAGGCTTGGGATTCCGAAAAGGCACAGCCACTTTGGCATAGCCTCACGCTGCCGCCAAAACACATCGTAACAGTCCAATGGAAATGATAGCCGAAGGGTTACTTCGGGGTGGCAACTGATACTGTACAAGATGGATCTGAAAACTGGACAGAAGAGTGCGTGGGGAAAGGCGACGGTTATATGTCGATGCTGAGAGAAATGAGACCGCGAATATTAGGTGGATGCATGGAGGGTGGAAATGTGTGTACAAGTCTGCGGATGGCACAAGAAGGGGGGGGGGGAGTGATTCGAACAATGATCTAATGCAAATAACGCTCGTTTAGGCGGTGGACTTCCCGCGCAAGGTACGGCCAGTTCAGTCTAGTCCCTGCAGTGAGTTCGGGCTTAGTCCCCTTCGTCCCAGCTGCTTCCTTCGCGAGCTCGATCTCCCACCCTACCAAATTGTACAACAGGCGCATATTTGGCTCTATTTGCAAAAAGAAATGTGAACAAGAATGACAGAAATGCTTGACTCGTTGATACACACGTATAAGGATACTCAGACGACGAGAGCGGACCAATAGATATGCGTCGACGAGACTCATCTCATGGTGTTTCATAACGTATGCAATCTGCAGGTGTAAGATATATGAACACCAGTTGTCCGCCACACCAACTGGGGGACTCACCGTGACAGTGGCACTCCTGCTCACTCCTACCCTGCAATGCACAAGACTAATGATGCCGTAATCAACATCAGGCACCATGGCTAGAGGTGATCAATGGGAGTTGCTTACACTTTCCCACCCTCAAGTCGCGCCTTCTCGATCCAGTCACAAATGAGGGCAAACTGGGGTCGTAGACTGTCGATTCCGTCATCGGATACGCCCTATGATAAGGAGACCAATCAATATCGTATATTGGGCGGATCCAAAGATTCGTACTTTGATGTCGAGGACCTTGATTCTCCCTTCCCTCTCCTCCATCCAGAGGCTCCCTTGATGATTAGGCCCCGCATTGACCACGAGCTGTGGGCCACAATTAACTCCTTCAGTTTGGCCAAAGACATAAGGGGCGCCTGCTTCGTGAGGAGTCGCAGTGGGCGGAACAAGCGCGCACTCCCCACACTCACGACGTGGGTGATGCCCAGAGCGTGTAGCATATACGCGTTGCTTGCATGATTCCTATATCCACAATTATCAACACACCATATATCATTGGACTGAAATGTTGGATGACATACAAGTTACCAAGGTAGAGGTGGGGAAGGACGCGACTAGGAAATGAACCATCGAACCTAAGATCGGTGAACCACGCGTTGTGATTCATCCGCGAAGGCATAGAGACAGGAGAGGTAAGAGCACGGGCGCGCTGATGGACTTGCTGGGGCGTTTTCGATCCCGTCTGCGAAGCAAGGACCTCGGCGGTGGGTGATGACTGAGAGACAGTGGAATGCGGGTTATTTCCAACAACAGGTCCCAAGCCTCCAGTTCGCCACGGTCCAGACCACCGGCCCCACCTTGCCCCAGGCATGCTGTTGGAATGTTGGTGGGAAATTGAAGTAGCACTGCCGGTGGATTTTGGTCCAGACTCATCATTTTGAGTTCGGGGGGTGGATGTGGCCGTCCCTGCAGCACGTTCCTTCTCGCGGCGGGCAACCTTTTCTTCTCTTCGGCGTTCGTTATCAGCTGATCCTAGCGCACTCTCTACGCGCCCAAGCACTTCCAAGTCCCCCGGGCAGACAAAGAAACTTCGAGAACGTTCAATCTGAAGCTCGAGATATGCCTCCGGAAGAGAGTAACGCTTCGCGCGCATTAAGTATGATAAGGCCAAGACAGAGGTCTCAGTATAGCCATCAAGAGAGTGCAGGAGAATCCGGAGAGGACGAGTGGATAGCGAAGGCCCAGGCGGTTGATAGTGGTATGTTGGTACATTTGATGACAGGGAGGACGAGAGCGAGCCCCTTCTCTTGGGGGAAGAAGCAGATGAAAGAGATATTGGATTTGAGAAAAAGCTGTCAGGATCGGCGTAACGGGCGATGAATTCGAGCACGTTCAATATTTTGGCGGTCGCATAAGTTGGAGATGACGGAAACGTAAGATGGATGATCGAGTTTGGATGTGGAGGAGGACGGGGTTGTATTGGAGGCATAGAAGATCTGCGAAGCGATTTCTGTACAACGGAACGACGTCTCTCACCAAATGTACAAGGCGAAGCGGAGCGTGCGCGTACGTTTGTATCACATGGGCTCCCATGTAGAGGTGATGCGTTGACGTGGAGATTGCTAAGACTCAACAGAGTAGGGCTAAGAGGCGGCGAACCGGGCCCAGAAGGAGAGGGTGCAGGACTAGAAGCACAACAAGCGGCCCAGGCTGCATCCAATTTAGCGATGTGCTCCTCGGCTAGGCGAAGTCGAGAAGGATGCGGGATGTTTGTGTCATCTCTGCACTCAATGCAAATGTCCCAGCCATGCGGGTTCTCACTCCAGTCGAAGGGATCTACTTCCATTGGCGAACAACAATTTTGGGCCACAGGTACGTCTGCAGTGTTTCCAAGCTAGGCCCAAAACGTATGGATAAGTACCTTGGCCATCACACGATGGGAGTGATACCCACCCAGATGTTGTCACATATCTGCGTGGCCTGGGTCATTTGTCTCATTTCCTCCCTTTCTCGAGCCATGAAGTCAGTATGGTATTTAGGATTACCGCGACCGTCGATTGCTACTAGCTCGGGATGGTCTCGCTCAAAGACATCAAATGAATCTGATAGGCCGTCAGTGTGGATTGAGACAAATGGAGACTGGAGATATGAACTGACCGGTGACGACGAAGACATTGTAAGCCAAAGGGCCATTGGAGAACTCACCGGGATTATCTCCTGCTTCTACAGCGTGACCACCGTTACGCTCGATCGCTTTGTTCTCCACAGCCTCTTTGATTCTTTCTGCGATGTCACAGACCGCTCGAGTTGAGCCATTAGGTGAGTAAAGTACTGATACCGAGACGAGGTCAGGACGTATTAGATAGATCTGTATCGAATGAAGGGCACACCGATATCCGCTAAAGTAGCGTAAATTTGCTGCGTTGGCATGGTGATATCGATAATGAGAAGCATGGCTGGGAATATGAGATAAAGGTTAACACACCACTTGCGTGCCAAAATTGCGGCTAATGGAAGTCCTATCAGAATTATAAACGCCTCTCCGTCCAGTGAAACGCTTACAGAGATATTCCAGGGGGGATATAGGGTTTTACGAATACAGATTCAGGGGATGAGAGGATTTCCTGAGGTGATATGCTGGATATGAGACGGTGAGAAGGTGTACGCGAGGGTGGGGGTGGTGGGGACTCGTTCGCTTCCGATGGGGGCAGGATTGGTTGTTTGGCGCTTCTGACCAGAGAGACGTAGCGGTAGTAGAGGCAGAGAGGGGGAGGATGAGCTTGTGACAGATGAAATGGATGAAGAGTGCTGGCGAGCATGAGCCCAATCGTCTGTGCTGAAAGGCTGTGCGTAGCTTGGAGTGGCACTCTCATCTTCTAACAAGATATGGTCAAGCTCGGAATCTGAGGAGTCTGATGAGTCTATGTCAATACTGGCCACTCCGTCGTCGTCTTCAGCAGGGCACGCTACAGAAACGAGGCCACGATAACGAGGAACATGGGAGTGCGGAGGTAATCCGTCTTTTGTGCGGCCATGCGAGAAGAATAGATTCTGTGCGTGATTGTCACCCTCAAGCCCATGAAGGAAAGGGAAGAGTACAGAGTCTTCTACATCGGCGAGGGAGTAGCTGTGGTAAATTTGGGCGTACTGGGCGGCAGAAACCGCATAGATGGGTGTGTGGGGAGCAGGGCGGTTGTGGAGGACCTTGAGTGACTCCAGGAAGCCAGGTGGGTAGTTCAGACCATGGGTCAAGAGCTTCTCGCTGGTGTCGCCCATGGGGTGGTGTTGAGAAGTCTCTCAGAACAGGGTCTGTTCAAGTTGGGCGTATCTATCAATTCAGTTGAACGGGATCAAATCTTGCATACACTAATACACCCTTCTTCCTGGCCGTTGGCTCCATAAGCCTCAGAAAGGCAAGTTTGGCTATTTCCTCTAATAATCCTCGCAAGTCCGCTCCAGGAGGCAGCCGTACGCCTTGGCCTCTTAACCAGTCAATCTAGAATAACGACTGACGTAAGATTAAACCAATTCAAATCTCCATGGTCATATGCACAACCACGGGTTTGGTAAACCAGTATGTATCTGAACATCCTCCAAATATGGAGTCACACCCTGACACCACGGAACATAAGTTGCATCATGCCCTCATCTCCCGAGTGAGACTCAAGAGTAAAGCCTCAATGCGTGTCTGCCGCTCTGAAACCTCCTTCAGCTCCTTTTCCACTGTCGATCGCTCCGTCAGAATCGCCTCTATACGTTTCAGTCCGGCAACAACATCTTCACTGCGGGGTGAACGGGGGGCATCGCGATCAACGGATAGCAGACGCCGATGGGCAAAGGATCGTGCAAGGGGCTGTCTGGTCCCAGAGGAAGCAATCCAGCTTGACGAGCCTCTTCTGGCCGCTGGCTACGAGAGCGTCCCGTGGTCGGTGTCACAGGATGGTGGCTTATTGATGACTTGACACGACGCCCTCGAAGATAATTTTCAGGGTCTTCGTCATTCCTATTGGTCTGGGTCTTTTGGTTGGATTCGTTAACGCTGAGAAGTGCATCGCCGTCTTCGTCTTCAAAGGGCCCACGATCCCCGATGTCATAATCGGCGTGCAGTACCGCGTCCAAGAGCTTGTGCGACCGGCTTCCTACGATCGCACTGACGATTCCCACGTCAACTCCCGTTTAAACCACGAAATATAACACGTACTCGAAAAATGGAAGATCCTGGACTTGCCGTGGAACGATGTTGTACAGTACACTAGCTACACCTTTGCTCGATTCGACCAGACCTGGCCCTGGCAATACGAATCGCTCATAGCACGCAATTGCAACCAGCATGGGAAAAGACTATTCAATGGCCAATAAGAGCGATAAGGTCGGTCCGCTCTCGTAGAGAGGGCTAGAGAACATTACCGTTACACGAATCATGAACACATTGGCGGTGTGCACTACTCTCGGGGAGAAGAACCAACTCAATACAGAGAGGATTGCATACGCTGATGGGATGAGAATGGCGGCGCCAATAATTAAGGTATCGAATTGCCGGTCCAATTATGCCCGATAAGGCGACTTCGGCTCACCTGCAAGGTTGAATGGAGGCTGATATACTAAGACGGCATCTGCCTTCACGCTATATCAGTCCAAAGCTTGACATTCAGTAATGCTGCATGGAACCAGAGCAATTCATACCCTTCTAATGTCGATATCGCGAATTGGAATAGGAACTAGAGGTGTTACATCGATCAGCTGTCGTGCCTAGAGAGCGTGTGACTTCTTCAGTACCTCTTGGGAGGCATGCTGGGTCAAAGAGGCATGAGAAGGAGCGATGGCGGCTGATACGATTCATAGATACTTGCCTCGTTGATCCGCGCAAATGTGTTCGACAATATGGAGATGAGGACTAAATGCCGGAAGACTTAGATAAGATCCATAGAAAAAGGAGTTGGACCCACTAGTGATAGAGCAGCGTGTTTGACAAAGCAGCAAATATTACCTGTTTGATCTAAGTCAGTGGAAGACACTTGCGTCGACATTCGGTAATGCTCGCCATGAGAATGGGACCCTAGGCAATTGGTTTAGCGACTTCTAGGAACCACAGCAATACGATGCTCACGAAAATAGGGTGGAAGCTCGTGGCCTCTTCGAAGCTCAGGGAAGTGTTACCTGTACACGCCGAGATTTAGGAACAATCAAGACTAGAAGCTGTAGAGTTGGATTCGAACCGAACCAGATTTGGACCATCTAAAAACAATAAGTCAGGGATTAGTGGCCAAAGAGATCATCTGACTCACTAGCCAACCAATATCTTTAACGGGCCACTTGTCGCCAGCTGGGCACACTATAAATCAAATGGGATCTGACAAACCGAGATTGGGACTGCGTACCGAGGCCATGCAACGTGAAGAGCAATCCAGAGAAACAAATGGCTGCAATTGCGATGAAATAAAGGAAGTCTGCAATCATGCCCTTTAAGGCGCTGGACACACATTGAGCCAATCTCGGGGGGAAAGACCGAGGAGGGTGGCATACAGGATGACCAACATTATTAGAGATAGAGAAGAACGCCATTCTATGAGATGGCCCTCAGCAAGTGGGAACGGACTAGGTTGGCGCGCACATTTACCTTGGGAATAGGATGCATGCACCACATGACAATATATCGAAGGCGAGATCGGAATACCATTCCTAGCACGAAAATTAGTCAAAACCTTGATTGACCACACTTATAGAACCCCACATCATGGTGTATAATCCCCTTGATCCGCAAGCCGAAGTAGGCCAGGAAAATGAAAACTTCAAGTAAAGTTCATTACCATGCCTTCCATGCATCGGATCACACTTACTGAAAACCCTGCAGGGAAAATGTCGCATAAGTGCACCCGAGTGCAGAACTGTGAACCGCGGCGAGCTTACATGTCGAAGCCATTCCACATCTGTAAGTCCTAGAATGTGAGATGGAAATGTGATTGAAGCATACAAATAACTTACGCCTGCGATGTAAACTGGATTGATGATCAAGACAAAACAATGAGAAGAGATAAATCGAATTTGAACTTCGAAGAGCCTACTTGTCCAACCGTGCTCCTAACAATTCAACCCCCCATTAGTTTTGCCTGATCGGGTGCCATGGTCATATATGACTACCTGTGATGCAGCGAACTCGTCGAGCATGAAGCCCAAAACAAAGACTAGATGATAGGAACGCAAAATTGTGCATATGCGGAGGCGACGAGATAGCAGCACGAACCCATGAAGACAACCTCAGACGCTGTAATGTGAGAGAGATTTTTTGCTATGAACTAAGGTCAGTGTGGGAAAACGAGATCAAGCACTCATATCTTTACATGATAGACACACGATGAAAAGGAAGAGCAAGACAGCAAAATTGACAAATTCCATTATTGCTCGATAGCGGGGAACTCGCAAACGGTAGTGATCAAAGAATGGAGCGTCTCGAGGGTCGTATATTGATACTGCCTTTGATTTGTAATTGTCCTGAACGAGAGAGCGTGTAGACGAAGTGGAGAAAACCACTCGGCCCATCCAGATATCAGTGATGATGTTCTGGACCAAAGGCGAAGAACAAAAGTGCTTTGATTCGGTGGAGATGGCGACCTGTACGATGAAACGTCATGATCCGACAAGGCACAATATTTAGCGAAGGGGGGATACCTCTAGAACACTTGCAGCTTCGTCCAAATATGCAGGATTGTCGCCTACAATGATTTTGACCTGTTCTACGACTCGATCGGGAGCAGATTGCAAAGGACTCCATGGATGTGTGAGGACAGTGGTCAATTCCACTTGTGAGCTCGTGAAGTGGCGGAGCAATTTCACAGCCAAGAGTTCGCACAGACTTGCCCTAGTTTGGATTATACCTGTGAAGGCCAGGTTGTTCTCAGCTAGGGATTGGAAATGAGAACGGACGACGAGCATCGCGTATACTGTTTGTTCTGAAATTCAGGGCTAACCAATGCCGGAGGAGGATCCAGCCCCACGCACCAACAGCAGGATTATGAGCCTTCGCATATTTAAGGACTAGAGGGCGCACCACGGTAAAATTGATCTCAGGTGTGGTCTACAAGGGGGATGGCGTTAGCAGGTTGAGGATGTAGATGGCTTTAAGACCATACTAGTTGACTATAGATGTATAATCAGCCGACAACGGTCAAATTATTTCCCCTGTTTGCCTACCTCCATGTCAAGCTCGTGTCTAAGTATGAGTGAGAGGCCCATTAGCTCTAAGTATTGTCGAATGGGCGCCATTACCGCTACAGACCAATATTTTCTTCTACATCACTTCGAATGAAATGTATCAAAGGATACACAGGCAGTTCGAGGAGTCCATCATCGGTGGCTGGCACATCAGTAAGAGTACGATCGTTTTCTTGTATTTCTGGATCATAAGCAGGCATTTTGTTTCATGGAATATGTCCTGTCCTGTCTTCCAATCAACGGGAGCCACGGTATTTGGAGGCACTGGAAGCGAATCCTAGTGACGGTGATGTTAGACGGCAAGCCCCGGATATTGCGGGGCCAAACACTTCAGACTTTTGAATTCCTGTATTGGCTTGGATGTTGCGTTGCCATCTTCCAGAAACTGAAAGACATTGGGAACAGAGTCTGAAGCCCGCAACTAGCCTAAAAGGAGGAAATGAGTTGATGTTGCCATGCATATCAATTAGAAGATTAGACCGCGGCAGACCTTTCCTCTTGTGAAATTCTTTGGTCTCATTTCCACTCCATTATCCGATGATCGTGCTTTCACTGTCTACCTGATTAGTAGTTCAGGATGTGCACAAGCCAATAAGCATCCAAATGATCGACATAACCTGAGATGGATCTGGAATCACCTTCATCTTTCCTACGATGCTCCTCATTACCTAGAATGGTCAGGAAATCTGCCAACATGCTTCAGTAGATCTTCAATATACCTCATGAGAGGCCATGAGTCAGTCCTGAATCTTAGCCAAGCACAATGTATGATCACAATTACGAAGCCTGAGGTTGTCAAAGGAATTAATATCTGCAATGCGCATGATTAAAACCCTGTCTGCAACATGGTATGGATTGTACAGAAGACCGTGGTCAGAATCATTACTGAGAGTGACCGTACGTTCAGTCATGCGTCACAATTACTCTTTCTGAACTGTTTGCACAGGCATTTCAAATCCTCGTCCCACACGTGTAAATAATGTATAGGGACCGACCATTACATAATACCCATTGTGACCAAGCAGTTAGCAAATCTGCCACTACGGGAGCGCACGACATGGTCGCCATGCTCCTGGACGTATTGCTGTACGCGATCGCGATAATGCACGTCATTGTTTCACCATACACGAAAGTAGAGGAAAGCTTCAATTTGCACGCAACCCATGACATTCTCATGTACGGTGTTGGGCTCGATGGAGTTGCGGAAGGTAAGCCTCCCCTCTTTCCATCTGTGCAGCACCCCTCAGTACATCGTTTAGTACGACCACTTCATCTTTCCTGGCGTCGTGCCTAGGTCTTTCATCGGAAGTGTTATTCTGGCAAATATTTCTCGCCCGTTCTTACTTGGAGCACGAACACTGGGTTTATTGGCCTCCAAGACTTCCGTGCAATTAATAGGTTCGTTCATATCTATTTCGAGTTGAATTGCGTCTGACAACTTCGCTTAGCCAGTTCGTATAGTGCTGGCAACAGTGAACGCATCGGGTCTCGTTATGTTGAGACGCGCAGTTTCGCGTCGGTACGGCGCCCGTGAAGGCCAATGGTTCGCTGTTATCTGTGCTGTACAATTCCATTTGCCATTCTGGATGGGCAGGACTCTGCCCAAACATGTTCGCGTTATTCCCCAGTAAGTACACTTTACACGGTCTGATCGAATGTTGGTGTGTGACTGAAGCCCAATGCCCAGTGAACGTCGCCTTGAGTCTGCTCATTGGTTCCCCTACGAAGGACTCTCGTTCCGCAAGATCTGCAATCGGCCTCATCACTGCTACCGCAATCATCTTTCGAGCCGAGCTTGCGTTGTTTCTCGCGCCTCTGGCTCTCCAGATGCTGATTACGCGTAGAATGACGTTCCGAAGTCTATTATCCACTGGCTTCACTGTTGCACTGCTGGCCATTGGTTCGTCTTGTTTTCAGTGAAGAGCGCATTCTGTTCCCCACCCTTACGTCCTTCGTCAGCCGCTACAATTTGTGTGGATTCGTACTTTTGGGATCAGTTCCCAATTTGGCCCGAATTAGCGGGTGTGCGATTCAATGTGCTGGATGGCAAGAGTTCAGAATGGGGGGTGAGTACTCGAACGAGCCCGTATCACTGCAACGATCTAGGAGTCTCATTGCCACGGCTAGACGTCCCCAGCACACGCGTACATTACGGTGCACCTTCCAAAATTGCTCCTCGGCACCGTGCCGCTGTCTCTCGTTGGTCTTCTGATTGATAGGCGAATGAGATCTCTGCTCTTCCCTGCGATCATATTTGTGGCGTTGATATCTGGCCTCGGACACAAGGAGTGGCGATTTATTGTCTATATTATACCTCTCGTAAACATAGCCTCATGCCGAGGCGCTGCGTGGCTGTCAGTATATGAGTGGCCGAGGTCGATTTCTGGATGTTTATCATTCATAATGTTTCTAGGTCGTCGCGAAAAGGAGCTTTTGGGATCGTGTCCCGCCTTGCTCTACTTGGACTCTTGACGCTCACTTGCGCTGTCACGGTGATGTGGACTCTGATCTCGCAACGGAATTATCCCGGTGGAGTCGCATTGAATCGTTTACGTAACCTCTCTACAAGCCCAATAGGCGAGTTTCCATTCTATATTGAGTGTGGTTTCTAGCCTAACACCGTGGCCCAAAGCCAACGTGTACATGGACAATCTTGCTGCCCAGACAGGAGCGTCCCTATTCCTTGAAGAGGATTCATTTCCGCACCCAAGTTTTTTGGATGTACCTGAGCGTGACTGGCACTACTTCAAGATATTACCACCAGGGATCAAGCTTACCCACGCGATCGTCGAAGATCGGAGTAATTTCGCACCAAGCGAGTGGGATGTCACGGATGTTGTGCGGAGCGTAGCTGGTGTGAACATGAAGGGTGGTTTCCTGGGAATTTTGCCGACAGTACAGATGAAGGATTCCTTGTGGATATTGTCGAAAGCTGGGGCCGAAAAGCCTGGTGCATGACGGGGTGGTTCCTTGTTTTTAATGCCAGTAGGAGGACAAAGGCCATTGTAATCAAAGTTTCATGTCGAGGCAGAGACGGCCAAAATGAAACGGCCACATGTTCTCGCGTAGTTTGAATTGAAGCCTTTGTTCTGGGTACGAGATTCCTCCAAGACTGATGTGGGTGTGGGCACGTGTCTGGGATCCGGGAATAACTCCGTTCCCTTACAACCGCTTCGCTTCCTCTCCTGCTTTTTTTTGTTTTGTTTTTCTCCAACTCGCCCCCAGGGGTGTCATTAGCTGCCTTCAACAGTGCTGACGCCTTTTGCTCGCTGCAATATACCCATTCTTTCGTTCCCGCCAGTGATCGACGATTTCACCAAATCGAACTTTGGTAACGCTCGTCATCCCTAATTCTTGACCACATGGGAGCGCTCTGCTGTAGACCGGAGGCGCGTACATCCCGTGCACGCGCTTTGACGCTGTAGAGCTAATCCGACACGATCATATAGCCGGTTGATTTCGATGGGGATGCTAATTTGTTTCACTTCCATCTGCTCCGAAGTATTGGCAAGGAGCCTTTGGAAAGTAAGCTCACTCCGTTCGCTTCTTGGTTCGTTCCCTCTACATATCTTTTTCCATTCAGGTTCGGGTGGTACAGCACAAGCAGACGAAGAAGCTTTACGCGCTTAAGTATATCAACAAGGCGAAATGCGTCAAGATGAAGGCAGTGTCCAACATAATTCAAGAAAGACGGCTCTTGGAAGAGGCATGCGAACTTGCCTCTGATCCGCGTGTGTCCCCTCTAACTGGGGTGCTGCAAACTAGATCGACCACCCCTTCGTCGTGAACATGCGGTATGCGTTCCAGGACGATGAAAATTGCTTCTTTGTGTTGGACTTGATGCTCGGCGGGGATCTACGATGCAAGTCACACTCCCCACTCGGTCGTCCTTACTGTCTGACATGCGTGATCTTCAGTTCATCTGGAACGTTTGGGGTCGTTAGGGGAAAAGGCAGTTCGTGTATATGTGGCCGAGCTGGCCTCTGCTCTTGCATTCCTTCATGATAAGCGAATTATTCACCGGTGCGTGGTGAACTCCCGTCTCTCAGGCGTGGTCATTCTCACACTTTTATATATAGGGATCTGAAACCAGACAATATCCTTCTTGATGAGAGGGGTCACGCACATATTACTGATCTTAATATTGCCGTGCACTATTCTGAACGAAGGCTACTCACTGGAGTAGCTGGTAGCATGGCGTATATGGGTAAGCTGTCCTTGCGTATCGTCACGACCTTGATACTTACCTGAGATGTTGCCGCATAGCCCCAGAGGTCCTTGCCAAGAAGGGATACTCGTACACCATCGACTGGTGGTCACTTGGCGTGTGCGCGTACGAGCTTATCTTCGGCAAGCGGCCCTTTAGAGGGAAGACCAACTCAGACTTGACACATGCAATTACTCGTGATTCGCTCCGCTTTCCAGATAATGCAGAAGAGAAGTGCGGTCGGGAAGGCGTACATGCCATTGCCTCGGTAAGCCCCTGTCATCATTGCCCGATTTAACACACTCATCGGTATGCCCAGCTCCTAGATCGCGACATTACACGGCGGCTGGGGTGTAAGCCACAGGGAGTTGGCTTCGAGGAATTGAAGAGACACGCATGGTTCAAAACCATCGACTGGGACACGTTGGAAGACAAGGAATTTGTCCCTCCTTTTGTGCCAGATGTGAGTTGTCATGTTCGCGATCTGAAGCGTTTTCATAATCCCGTCAATCCTATAGTCCAAAAAGGCGAACTTCGATGCTACACACGAGTTGGAGGAGCTACTTCTCGAAGATAACCCATTGAAAGCACGGCGACGGAATCCGAACCAAGATATCAATAACCTCAGCGCGGAAATGCGACAGCTGGAGGAACAGTTAGTGATTAATCTATATTTCACCCTGTGCCCAACATGCCCACCGCTCTCGAAAATGCGTAGATTCACGAGTTATGACTTCGAGAAGATGAAACGTCGCTCATACTATCCCACAAATCAACAAATCGTGTCTTCGATCACTGCGTCGTCATCAGTAGGCGGGGGTGCGCCTTCCAGACCGTCGACACCAGGGGCCATAGAGGGACGAGACACGATCAGCGTGAATGTTCCTCCACTACCCCGCACACATATGATGCCCATGGAAAAGGAGGCTGTTGCGCTCTAGGTACCTTTGCCTGTCTCACGGTGTGAATTGCTTGCTCTCTCGCATCAAGATTACCCTTCTCACCCATCGTTGCAAGGTTCTTGTTGTTTGCACCCAATACCCAATACCCATTTGTCGATTTTTTTCGACCCTCACGCAAGTATCGTATAATTACAGTTCGAACTGCCATGTCTGTTCTCACACCTACCGTGGTATTTGGTTGAGTATTTATGGACATTTGGTCGCCTTACCGGTCATTCCCTACCAATCTACGCTATCCTCCTCGATATTTTTTAATGTATTCGCTTTTCCTTGCACTCCCTCTTCCTCCACTTGCACCGGATTCTGTATCCCAGATGCTCACTTTGTTTCATGCTTGAATCACTACTGTTCTTCGCGGTAGCAACGATCGATCCCTTTCCCGATTCATTAATCATTACTCAAGATACAAGCCATATTTCCCCTTCCTATCCCCGCGGATACTGCCCTCAAAATACAAGGGTGTGTTCTTGTGATCGGGTCAAGTGGTCCTGGTGACGGAATGATAGTGTATATGTCAAAGTGGAGACTACGAGGCAACCAGGAAAGGAACGTGCGACACGACGGTATTCAGGAACGCGTTATTATTTCCCGTATGGATACCTGCGACTTGGTGCCTTCGGACTAGGGGGTAGGGGCTTTCTTCCACGACTTGCTATTTGGGGGGCGGTTTGCGCGCCTGGGTCGTCAAATACAGTAATATTTCCGTATCACATCCTCTAAAAATAAAAATAAAAACCGATGATGCAATCCTATATCCTATACAGTATATATATAGAAAGACTTCGCATCTTTGCGAAAAATCTTGATGTGTACAGTATCAGAGGATTCTCCGCTTGATCAACTGGATCTTATCGCGTAACACAAAGCCACTTAGTTAAGCGGGATGACCGTGCTCCAGGTACCGTAGTACAGTATGAAACTGCCACGGGTGCCTGTGTCCTGCTCGCTTTTCACGCTTCATACAGTCGTAGAGAAAGGTGCGGCACACTTCTGATAGTGGAGTGGATCTTCTGTATCTCGACCTTATTATGATCAAGGCTTTTCAAAAAGGATCACCATTGGGTATTATCATCATCTCAGGAGGCTCTGGCATCTGGACGCAGGGGGCCCAAACTGCAGTCTCCGCAAACGGGTCAGTTAACGTCACATTTGACTGATGCAGCGCGATTATTCATTCCCCCTTGTTGTGAGATTTTTTAATGTCGGTCTCCACAGCATATCGAAGATTGTGGCTGACGATTA
The DNA here is from genome assembly GCA_014904985.1 of Hydnum rufescens UP504. Lineage (NCBI taxonomy): Eukaryota > Fungi > Basidiomycota > Agaricomycetes > Cantharellales > Hydnaceae > Hydnum > Hydnum rufescens. The sequence continues at coordinate 220,599 of MU128959.1, read as the reverse complement.
CGATGCGGTGTTAATTCAGACGAGAGCTACTATATCCGGCTCGCTCTGAAGCCCTGAAGCTCTCGGCGGCGCTTTTTCTCTCCATTAGGTGGGTCCTGCTGCGGGTAATGAGTACTGTGAAGAATTAAACATGCGGCCCCCCTCCACCATTCCACCGATTGCATATACCTTTGGCTATGTGTGCCTGCATCGGGACCAATGGCAGCTCCTTCAAATCTCACGGTGAATTTTCACGTTCTCCCCCCTCGCTGTGATATGCACACCACGTGGGGTGGGGGTGGGGGGGGGGAGGATGTCGAGCCCCCCCTTGTCTCTCAGAGCAGGCGCCACACTTTACAAGGCACCCAAGCCCCCCCCCCCTCTTCCGAACTCGTACTTGACTTGAATATGCCAACACTGGCTTTCGGATCTTCGTTCCCGTCTCGAACCGACTGTCAACCACCCCTGGTATTGAGCAAGCAGATCTATAGTATAGTTCTTCGCGTATTCGATGGTAATGTTTATTTGCCTATCCTCATTCATTGTTGAGTGGCGGGGAAAAAAAAAGCAGAACCAGGAGGCTGGCCGCATGCTGCATTGAGCCCCCAATCCATTCTGGCAATATCGGGCGAACGCGGTGAGGATATCTGATTAGCGGTGCTGGCCTCGGACGCAGATAGCATCCGATATCCGCTTTGCACAGTGTATATGACCTGGGAGTATCGATATCGACGACCGAGTCAGGAAGCAAAACCCAGCTCAACAAGTTATATGTAGCTTCAACCGGGGATAGTCTGATCCCCCAAAAAATCACCTGCACCTGGCATAGTTGCATACTGTTGCATACTGTAATAGGGAAGAAGAAGAAGAAGGCGCCATCCGCCATATTCTGACTCATTTTTCTCCACCCCCGCTGCGCCCTCCGGAAACCATGCCCGCGGAAGTGGAGGTCCCTTGGTTGTGGTTCCGTCCAGTGAATGGACGGAGCCTTCGAAGCCTCTTCGTGCGTGTGTGCTTCAAAAATATCTACATGTATATTTCTTACACTCACGATCATCTTACTGTAATCATCCCCCCTTCCTCGGACCTGTGGCTGGTTCCACGAATCGAGGCCACGATCAAAGTCAGTCAGCGGGAAGAAAAAATACATTGCCTCTCTCCACCCAACACCATACACGCAAAAAAAAAAATTCCCATCGAACCCCTGTTACTGACCGTCCTTCCCCTGGATTCCATATTTCCCCAAGTGGGAGACGATCCGAGATGTAATCAAGGCCACGCCGCCACGGACCCTATCTTTCGATTCGGAGATGGATGACGATTACACGATTCCACAATTCCACATTACATTACATAGCGTCCCCCGGCTCCAGGGGCGGAAGATGACGACCACCGAGAACCGACAAAAGTATTCACGCGGTCTTAATCGTGGAATCTCTTCATCCCTCTTACAATGTGCGAACTTTAGAACGACACAATGAATGTGTCCAGCCAGTGAAGATGAACACTCTCGTATATCCTCCCTCGTCCCCGCCAATCCCACGCACGGATCCATATGACCCCAATTGCAGAGTGCGATAATACCCCCGCTCGCCCCACACACTGACATCGGAGGAGTCTGGAAGAAAAGAACAAGAACGAGAGAGGGCGTTATTCCCTCACCGACATGTCGCGTGCATGCATATGTGGCATGATAAATAAATAAATAAATAAGTAAAATAACCAGCAATGACTCCCATTTTCATCGTGTTTATTCACTTTCACTTTCACTTTCACTCCACATCCATCCATCTACCCCTCGGCCGAAGACAGATTGCCGCACGCGCCCCCGACATTCATATATAATACCTATTTCATTCCACATTCAATTATTTACATGTGATTCCCCAACGTGCAAAGTCAGCCTCCACTCCACAAGTTTTTTTTTTCTAATGTCGCGTGCCTGCGGCTGTGGCATTGCGTCGGTACACACCCCGTCTGTGGCCAATTGGAGATGATGGAGCAAATGATATGGCGAAAAAAAGCTCAAAAGCTCAAAAGCTCCAAGCCCTCAAAGTGCTCCTTTCTTTTGTACTATTACGTTACAACTGGTGACAGTACTACATTATATATTTCTTGCCGGTTCATCTGGCTTGGCAAGCGGGGGGAGAGAGGAAGAGGAAGAAGCGGGTTGTGGCCTAAGGGATCCACCGAAGGATGACGAGCGGAGCCGGCGATCGGATCTGACCTGATCTGAATCTCGTAAAAAATTCGAATTCATTAGCGAAAGCCCAACAAGGTTTGTTGTATAGTGTACTTGTCGATGGAAGGTAATTACACGGAGGGAGGGGTGCTGGTATTTACATCATAACCATCGACTGAGGATGGAGAATGGGGAGAGGGATCGAGAAAGGGGAGAAAGGGGGGGGGGGAGGCTAAAGGTTTCCACAAGGGCAGCTTCACTGCACCGAGCAATAATCAAAGTGATAGACTCGCTTGGAACACGTATTACCATAAGAAAGGGGGGAATGAGATACGCATTATTGTAAATCTGGTTCATAACGGGACATTCTCATGAATAGAGTCCGAGGAAAACTAAAGGAATGGGTGTCCATCTTTACTGTAAAAGAAAAGAAAAAAGCAACAACATAAATGAGAAAATGGGAAAAGAGAATGAAAGGGTACAGTACGGTCCGCTGTCGGGGGGTTGTCGTTGGTTCCCCGACTTTTTAATGAAAGCTACTAATCATGGCACAATGAAACCAAATATACAGTATGGCTCTGTAACACAGAACCTTGCCGACATAACTTGACCATGCGGCACTCCACCGCCACATAGATAGGCCACCAGTGGTACCCATGCGTGCGTAGAGGAAGAATACGATAGGAGAGAAAATACTTCTGAAAAGATCTATGATATGAATCATAACAATTATGGATACAAAAATATCTGGGAGAAAGAGAGGGACTTGCGGCCATCTGTGAGACAGCAGTGTGCCCTTGCAATTGTCGCACATGGTGAGGGGCTATATATATCTGGATCTACGACAATGTCGTCGCAGGATACCGTACCTCGAAATTAATAGTCTAGAAATATACAACACACATTGCGGTATGCAACATAGTGTTCTCCAAGACATCTTCCTGCCCGAGGATTTATCGAAAACGACTACATAATTATAATATATCAAGTAACATTATATATTGCTCATGATTATCGTTGGGCACTGCTGCTATGCCCTGACCCCGGAGAAAAGAGGCATCTGATGCATCAATGGGTAGGAGTCTGGGTGATGTGATGAAGTAAGCAGATAATCGAAAACCGACTGATCGTACGGTGAGTCGTTTTTATCACTCGTGACCGATACGTTCACATTCGCCAGGAATTTCTCAAACACGTCCCATCTATGAGGTCAAACAAAAACAAAAAAACAGAATTCAGAAATGCAGGATGGGGAAATGGTTCGCGGTTGGTTTCTTCTTACCCGACATTGGCTTGGGTGGAGTACCACGTCCGGAAGATGGTGTCTTGTACGATGTCTGCCAGCGGCGGGGAGGTATCTTCGGGGGTCTTGGGGGTATCGATACTGTGCGAGTAATCACTTGCGGTGTCACCACTACTGAGATCCTTCCAGGATTCCGCGGGACTCTGGGGACTCAAGGACGGCAGGTCAAAGTACGCAGAGTCGGTCATTAGAGAATCGACGAAGAACGTCGGGGTGGGGAGGGCGGGCTTCAGGCTCAGGCCCAGGTAATCGTCCAGATCTCGATACAACGGGTTATTGTCCTCCTCTTCGTACGAAACGGGGAGCATGAAATCTAGTTGTCCGAAGATATCGTCCATCGCCGGATCCGGGGGAGTGGCATCGCCGTTTATTTCCGAGAGATCGAGGAGACATTCACTGTTTCAGAGAGCCCAGAAATCAGATAAAAAGCCAAAGCCACGGCGGAGTGCGGATCACCGTACAGAAAATGATCAACGGCCATTTGACACCGCCTTTGAAAAGACACAATAAATGAGCCATTCCACTAGTTATGAGACAACACCAAGTCCCCGGAAGTAGGCACGCACCCTTTAGCACTGCGCAGCAACCAAATACATTGCTGAACTTCGGATCTCAGGCCGGTGACATCTGCAAGAGGATTCGCTTCCCCAAGTGACCAGATGTGGATCAATATTATGAGCGCGTCGACAAAGGTGAAGAATAGGCCAGTCATCGAGACTACCCCGCACCGTCGTTGCACGGCGGAGAGTAGGCGAATGGAAGATTTTGCGGCATTGACGCAGATGTTCGCCTCGGATTCCACTGGCCCTACCGTGTGTTGTGGGAATATGAGGCCTTGGTGCAGCATCATCATCAAGTGGAGATAACGACAATGCATCAAAGCAGACTGCTCTAAATGGATTGGACTCATATGGTCGGGGTCCCAGCGGACTAGGGAAAAAAAAAAGAGGCCAAGGATCATCATTATTCATGAATAGAGGTGTGGAATACAAAACGAAACTTACGATGCTTGGGGAACGAAGACAGCCAGGTTTTCAAAGCAGAGTCTAAATCTGTAACCACCCGCTTCTCCCAGTCTGGCCCAAAAAAGCTGACTACGCTAGGACGAACGGTGTACATTGTGCGCATCGCGGTATTCCCGATGGTGGTGAGTCTGATCAAGAAGGAAAAGGACTCGATGTCTTGAGCTGCCTCGCCATCTTCGGGCAAGACTATAGGCATTTCGATATCAAAACTAGAATATGGTGAGTACGAAGCGACACATGCGGCCAACGACAATCTCACTCTTCTTCCTGGATTGATGGTGTCCGTCCGAGAGCGGTACTAAGCTGGCGATCAATGACTACGAGACACCTAGAGTAAACGATGAACACTGGAAAATCACAGCATTGTCTCCAACTCGACCCACCATACTACTCTTTTCCACTGCTCGTTAGGGCAAGACTTTTTGCGATGAGCACCGAAATCCTCAGCGACACGAATCGCAGCGGCACTCTGCACCCAAGCTGCCGCTATATCACCAACACCATAAAGATACAGGGAAGTTAGCTATACGAGGATGGATAAGTATCTTCGCACGAGTACCCAAGTCGAGCGTTGCGAATAAGGCGCACCAGACGAAGTTGGAGAGACATTAATGTCAGAGAACTCCACGGCTCCACAAATGTTTGGGATTTATGATAGTACTCATATCCCGGAACGGGTATGCCTCGGACATTCTGATACACTCGACGATCACCACTGTACGTAGAGGCCACAGCGCAGACCATGAGTAGGAGCCGGGCGAATTCCGGATCCCGCTCGTGCAAACCATCGGCATATTGGTTCGCGAACACGCGCCAATTAAGCAGAGGGTACATGGGGAGAACGCGGGAGGAGAAAATGTCGAAGAGCATCTCCACGATAGGATGGGGTGGAATAAAGCTGCAGTAATCGTTGTCTTTGGGCTGTTGAAGGAATTCTTCTGGCCACTACGTGTGGAGTAAGAAAATGGTGAGATTAACGCGAAAGTCTAAAAACCCAAAGACAAAAGATAGTTTACGTTGTCATCGAAAACCGCAGATGGAGCAGAGGGTTTGAAGACATTCCCGCTGTATACTTGCTTCATTTTGAGAGCCACCTGCAAGAGGCGGAGATCTAGGAATATTTCCTCCTCAGGGTGACGACAAGTTGTGCACACGACATGATTGCAATACTGACCACTTGATTTTCCATGGAAGCGGTGACTAGGGTCTTCGGGGAGACGTTCTTCGTCATCGTCATCGTCAGCGTAATCTGAGGAGTCTGCAGAATAGGATGTGGATGTGGAGGCGAATGTGGAGGCGAATGTAGGGGTAGATGTGGAGATAGTGGAGGTGGAGGGGCCTGGAATGCAAGGACCGCAGTAGCCGAGGTATTCATCGGCTCGGCATCGTCGTCAGCTTCGGCAACGTCATCGTCATCCTCGGCATCATCATGTTGGATCGGAAAGCCCAAGGATTGCTCGAGCTCGTCCTTGGAAGCATACTGTGTAGTGGGGGTGTACATGAGATCCTGCGTGGGTGGTATCTAAAACCAATTATTCATTGTGCTTGCCTTCTCGAGCAAACGCTGCATTTGTTGGACCCGGTTCTCGAGTTTGGCGGCGTAGGCTTTGGTGGACCCCCTGCGTCTTGAGATGGAGAGGAACGTGCATGGGGTCGAGGCGGCTAGACAGTGCGAACATGGCTCTCGAGAGCCTTCTGAGCGATTACACCGCGCCTATGAACAATAAAATTAAATGGTCCGGGCTTTGCCACAAAGAAAAATGCGTTTTACAACACACATACCTTCTTCTTCCTGCAATAGTCACAAGCTCGTGGGCGCTTTCTAGTTGGGAGTTCACTGGACATGGGCTGGGCTGCAGAGTTTCAAGAGGGGGGGGGGTTTTGGAAAGTGATGGCCATAGATGGGTAAGCAGCAATATATAGTTTGGGCGCGTTTTTCTAAGCCCGCCTTCTTCCGACCTTGGCGGCTTGCGTCCCGGCCGGGAGCCGGCTTCGGACTTTGTCTCATTCGTCTGACCTCGCTTTTTTTTTTTCTGTTGGAATTATCTCCCCGGCCGATATCGATTCTACTCATCCGAGGAAATGTTCTCATGGCGTCATATCTTTATGACTGTTGGCTTTCCCACGGGTTACGTCATACTGAATCCAGCTCACTCCTGGATAAAGACTGGCCTTCATTCGCCACAGGGCGCTTTCTGATGCGGGATCCATGAGCGTCTACCCACTCACACTCAGAAAAGCCACAGATTGCCCATCTCAAACAGATCCGCGAACACCGGACCCGGTTGCCACACCCAAAAAAATGATCGAATTTTCCCGAAGGCGCTCACCTCTGGCCCTCATCCACATGTGTACTCCTTGTGAGCGACCTAGTGACTCGTCTTGCAGGCATCACGATTCAATACATAGTGCCTGTCTTGATCAATCAAGGCGAAAAAGATGAAAATATTACATTCATAGACCTAGATACAAAAGGGAACGAACGACGCCCAGCTAAGGGGGGGGGGAGCGGAGACGAACAACATACACATACCGAACAAAAGAATCATCAAGATAATTATGAAATCTCGAGGAAAAGAAAAAAGTATGCAGACAAAAATAATATAGACAAATGTTTCTGCCAAGAGCACAAAATGGACTATAGCCGGCAGCAGAAACCCATGTCCCATTAGGAAAGTATACGAATGGAGGGTCTGCGACGAGGAAATTTGTGCAAAGGCACACAAAACCACGCCGAGACCCGACCCACGGGAGCGAGAGCGTAAATGGTAGGCTTAGATGGTGATAGCAATTGATGTATGAATACGACGTAGATAGACATAGAAGTGTGGACGTGCGCGTGCGGGTTGAAGAAACGATGAGTGATGAAAATGCGTTGAAACCATATGCAGTGTGATGGGAAAAGCAGGATATCTGGATACTTAGGGAATCAGAATGCGTTTCAATCCGACCGAGCCTAGCTCAAGGTTAGATGTAAGAAGAGAGAACGAGGTAATAGGGAAACGTGGGAAAATATAACCGTGGCCAATCAGATCAGCTACCATCCAGCCGCGTGGTATTCGTTCGCCCAGCTTTTATTGCGGGCTAAAGCACGTTCCTCCCGCACACGCTCCGCCTCATCGCCGCTACGACTCAGCGCGGGATCTGCGTTCTTAGACGAATGGAGTTTCGTGAACCCCCCGAGCATTCGTCGGCTTAACTGCCGTTCCCAGAGCAGGTTACGTCGCAACGACTCGCTCATTTCATTTGCCATCATCTGTCGCCGCGTTGTACGAGGGGTCTGTGGTGCAGCGGGTGCTGGCAAATTATAGGGATGAGGGAGTGGAACAGGCAATGAAGGTGTCCGAACAAGATGTTCTGGAGGATATGCGGCGTAGAAGTCTTGAGAATGCTGACGAGTATAGTATTCGGGTGGCCTCAAGTCCGGATGTGATGGACCTGGTGGATGCTGTGGATCATTAGACGCCCCTTGACCCTCTGGCTGCTTCCGCAAACGGCCAGGGGCCGTAAGTTGTTCGAGTTTTCGCTGCGCCACCGACTTGGACATCCCATCAACCTCTGCTGGATTGGCATCGGTATCATCATCATCAGTTTCGAGGTCCTGACCTTCTGGTCGACCCTGGAGGCGGAACCCAGGACGACCGCTAGGATTGACAGCAACTTTGCTTGTGACACTGACGGCAGCAACCCGGACTTCCGCAGCGCTCTTGGTTGGTTTGAGGGGGGCACCGTGAGATGCCAACGGAGTAGCTATTGCCCAAGTAGTGAATAATCAGATCTCAAACTTGGTAAGGCTCGCTTACCAGTAGCAGAGGTCATTGGCTGCAAAGCGCCAAGGGGCGCAAGAGGAGGCGGTCTTCTTCCCAAATTCTGAGCCGAATTATGTTGCCTCGACCATACAGCGTCGTACGGGCGACTACCTTGGGAATTCATCGGCAAGAAAGGTAGAATAGAGGGATCAGGATGCATGAGGGTGCTCAAAAGGCCTGACTGTCTCCGCTGTCCGAGGTTAGAGTAGGATCGACTTGGGACCTTACGGAACATGTCACGTTGCCGTGCTGCCTCAAGGGCAGCTTCCCTCGCGAGATGTCCAGTTTCCACCTCTTCATCTCCCCGGCCCACTGGCTCATGAAACTCGGCTTCATCGTCATCATCGGCGGAAGACCACAAGGAGGAACCTTCTTCATCCGAGGTAGTTTCAAAGTCCGACGAAGTAGCTATATCTAGCACAGATCGTCGTTTAACCGAAGTGATCCCCTTATCACGATTGCTCAATGATTCCGGGAGCTGCGGAGACTGCTGTTGACGCTGGACGATCCCCGTTACTCTCGACGACGAGACACTTGGGCCTCCAGTGATTGCAAGAATTGATTGGGACTGCCCACGTAATGGCGATCGTCGTCCAGACGGCGATGACGAGCGATCTTGAGGCGTGGAGTATCTGGCCCTTCCCCCATCGGACACAGATCCAACATCGTTCGAAAGGGGAGATGACACGAACGTGCGATGGGCACTTGAACCCGGCGATCTCGAATCGACCGACACAGCCTGCTTCACAGCTTTCTTCTTCTCCTTGGATGAGCCCGCCACTGAAGTCTTCCGCACAAAAGCGGGCTTGATGACAGTGACCTTCTTTTCCGCTCCCCCCAATACATTCACCTTCGACTGCCGAGCGGACCCACCCCCTATTCGCTTCGTCCCATGACTTACAGACCGGTGGGAGGCGGAGGAGCGCAAAGAGCGAGAAGTCTCCTTGCCTTTGCGCGTCCGAAGGAGTGTCTCAGGATGCGGCTCGACAGACTCGACTGGTTCAGATGCAATCGAGGCACCAGGGGCCTGTCCCACCTCACCTTCACCTCGTGACGTGGCGGATGCCAGAGTGTCGACAAGAGGTTGCGGTGAAGTGGAAAGCTGTGGGTGAGTGTCCACAGCACCTCCACGCTCGCCACTTTGGTCGTTATCATTGGGCCTCACTTCTGGATCATCACCACCTGCGGGAATGACAAGTGGTGGAGGGGGGGTTGGAGCCCGTCCCGAAGACGGGACTGGGGGGGTTCAGGTATCGTGGCGGAGAGCAAACTTTGCGCCGTATCACTTGATCCGCTAGAGAACCTTTCCTCACCAGGCGGAGAACGCTGAATGAAAAATATTTTACGCGTAGTTGCTTTACTGTTTGGATCGCCAGTGATCTGAAGATTTTCTGATGATGTGGACGAAGGGGTATCCACAGGTTGTGAGAATGGAGAGGCAAGGAGCTTCGGAGGAAGACGTGGGGGACGAGAATTGACCTGTCGCCACAACCCAGTGCTGGACGTCCCGACTGACCCGGGGACAGGAGGGACGCCAAGCAAGCGTGGCCCCTCGGGAACTTCTTTCCGAGCGGCAACGTTCGTCGAATCGCTACAAGGCACGTTTACATTAGATGCGCGGGATGGGGTTGCGGGAGGAGTGGGTCGTGGCGTGGGATTTGTCAGCGTGAGTTCAGGATTGGTATCCACGGTAGTTTTAGGAGGGGGAGACGCGGCGGGACGGAACGAGGACGCAGAAACAGTCACCACAACAGGATTAGCTGCCATATCATCCGATCTGTCTTGAATGGGGGGCGATATTGACTGTGGGGGAACTGGAGCAGCATCAGTTGATGAGGCAGACTGTGGGCCGAAAACAGGAGGGGTCCTGGATATTGATTGATCCGAACGTGGACTACGAGAGGCCCCAAGATCAACTTTGTCTGGTAACAGTGTGCTGATGATTTGGCCGATATTGACGCTCGATCGGGCAGGACTACTTTTTCGGTGGGCACTCCCGCTCAAACGGGGTGGAGCAGGACTAGTACGGTGATGAGAGTCGAGAATCGGGAGCGAAGCATCGGGTACAGGCGAATTAGGAACGGATATTGACCCTAGGGGCTGGGAGGAGCTGGGATCGCAGGAATGCGGAGACGCCACAACCGGGTGCTGGAGAGGATGTGGCCGAGGGGGAGAGCGAGGAACGGCCTCAGTTAGAGAGGAAGGGGGCCTGGCCTCGTCTTCGACAATTGTTTCAACATCCTCATCGGACTCAGACTCGCTAGACAGGGGCGACAGGGAAGATGAGTGAAGACGCGGGTGAGATGGCAGGATAGTCGTATCATCGTCAGAGTCATACAGAGTCTGTTTGAGGATGATCTCCCGGTGCCACAGACGCCAGGCAATGTTTTCGAGTCGCCGCCCGTCTTGAAGAGATTCCTTGCACTTTGTAAAGACTGAACGCAATTCGAGCAAATGAGTCTCCGGAACTCGAAGGGAGCCACGGGCACTGGGTAGGAAGGAGCCACGTACCGGTCCAAAGGCCACAGAGGCCCTCGTCGCCCTGAACTCTGGCGACGGCTTCGACGTCAATGGCGAGGACAGAGTCGTGGAGACGAGTGAACATCGGTCCGTGTCAGTACCCTGAGGTGCTTGATACACTGATGCCAGCAATAGCCTGCGTTGACCTCGTTAGCTGGGACGAGGAGAGAGTTGAAGAGACGGCGAGGAAAGGAAACTGCCAACTCTTACTCGCATCGGCCCGGAAATCAGGAGAATAAGGCAATTTCCATTATGGTCAGCAGCTGCCGTCATTTTCCCGCCAGCCCACGGTTGGCGCCGCTTGTCCGGGAATGATACTACCCCACACCGCCACGCCCAGTCCAAGCTGCGGGGACAGGAACTTGTCCGTCCTGCCATCAGCGCATCCCGGAGCCCGAACAGGCTCCGATCACATGTGTTCACGAGCAATACCGTCAAGGTAACCAACTGCTCTGTCTGCCATATTGGCAGATCGTGACAGAGCTGTCAGGCCAACATCCCTCCTTAATCCTCATGATTATTGTCCAATTATTCTGAGCCTGTTCAAAGCGGTTTATAAAACGTGCGCTGCGGCCACGAGGCACCGCGGGATGCGTCGTTTAGCCAGGTTTCAGGCTTAAGCGGATACCGCTTTTCGGCCCAAGATTAGATTATGCTTCATGTACGTGGTACCAGGGGTAGGCCATAAAATTTTATCCAGCGCACATACATGCCCGCTCGACATGGCCACAGCCCCGTGCGCCAAGTAATCCAGATGTGGCGTCCATCCATTCATGGTAGATTTTAGCGTAAGCGCTGCGGACCACTAGGACTGCGCTTAGTGACTACTGAAGTACAGCCCACAAAAGTGGGTGGACTGCGAAATAAGAATAAGCTGACGACCTCACTCCGCCCGCCCACCATGCGGTTTTGGTACCAGGGTGATATAAAAGGTGTTTATGGGAGGCAATATATCTGGTGACCAACGTATCCCAATTGCAAAAGATCGCAAGGGGCCTGTTTCAAGGGGCGTATTGGCCCTTCAAGCCCATGATAGGAATAGCTATAGAGCCCAGACGCAACGAATCTCAAGCTGGCCCATTGTCCGAGACGTCTTGGAATCAAGGTCTGTCTGCGCCAGGAGCACACAACCTGCTCGATCGAGATGTGCCACTACTAAACTTTAACCCTAAAATTGTACAAAAAGAGCCAGGCAAAGGCTCGGAGATCCCCGCGAGCGGCCACCACCCAAACTTCACACGAGCAAAATCTCAAAGCGTGTGTTTCCTCGAGTACACATTTTATCCGCGACGTGCCACTCTTTGTCATCCCCAGCACAGTGCCAGAATCCTAATGACTGATATCCGCTTGCATTTAGCCCATGTGAATAATCGAAACAAACCGGTGATGGAGCCCGGGTCTCCCCGCGGAACCGTGTTGTATCCGTTTGTGGCCATCGCAAGTCTGGCCCAATCCTTCCACATCGACACGGATCAGACAAAGCTTCAACAGTAGCTGCATTCAATTTCGAGCTTCAATTGCTGATTATGGTACTGGCACTGAAAATAAGGCACATCGTAAATACTCTAAGAAAGTATTACTGCTTCTGGATCCCCCAGATCTGGATGCGGATACCTTGAATGATGGGACCTTTGTTCCAGTAAAGTTCGCAAAATGTAATGACACCGGTCGCACTGCTTTCTGGTGCAGCCTTTGTGAATTTGTTTGGAAGTGATTTTGAGCCCACTCCGGAAAGCGGTCACGCGAACCTCTGAAGCACTGCGCACGGAATCCACGGTTCTAGGCATATGGCCCTTGATGTCTCCATCCTTCCCCGTGGGGTGGCGTTCCCATATATATATATATATCACACACCCACACCAATGAATTTGTGGGGAAATAGGATGGAAGCGGAGACGCTGAGCTTGAGTGACTATCCGCTGGCGCCTAGCAGGCGAGGAGCCCGGTTCCATAAACCCCGTGTTCGTACAGAACAAAGAAATAGGATAAAAATCCGTTCGTGGGGGCGTGATCTAACCTGCAACCTGCAGTCTACCACGTGTCCATCAGAAACTCATTCCTCACATCTCGAGAAATCATTCTGCCAATCCCCAGTCCGCCCACCCGACTAGTGGGCATTATAGAGCCCTGCTAAACGTTAGGACGAAGGGAATAGCAACTACTGTACTACACCCGCTTTCATCTTCGAACATGCCCGCTGAAATACTTCAAATTACACACAGGGGGTTTCACAGTAGTGAAAATGGTAGTCTGGAGCAGAAGCAACAGTCTTGTGATTGCTGCACGCTCCATGGCCATGTGCTACTCTTGAAATGGAGAGCGGGATGCGCGTATTATGTAACCCAGTGCCAAAGTCCGCCACTGAGATCAGCTCTGTGCAAGTTCCCATGGAATTGGGCACTTCCCATAGCCTCATCACGTTCATTAGAGTCTCGGAAAGGTTGGACTTGACCCAAATCACTAAACCTTGCGATCTTGGGGAACTGAATAACTGGTAATGAGCATTGATCGCAGGTGCATCAGGAGAACAGAAGCTCAAGAAATGCTCCTAGACAGACGTCAGCGGATCTCACGAAACATTCGGCATTAGCCGGATTTCCTTTTTAGCCATGGCGCGTGGCAATCGCGTGGCAGGATTTCAAACTGGAGCGTTTCCGGCACGTAAAGACCGATGAAAGACACCCCTTCCCCCCTGCGGGCGCTAGGTGAACCGGTATCCGGTTGACCCGGAAAACTCTTCCAGCATGTGAGAATGTTGTGGCCCAAAATCGCCTCCAAAATACGTGAATTTGTGGCCTGGTAATTATATAAGACTATAGGTTTACTCGTAGCTCCAACCCAGACTCTCTGCGATAGGTGACAGGCCTCCGTTTCAGAAGGAGTGCTTGCTGGCCGGCCCTGACCATCCAAAATAGTTTTTGGTTAGAGACCACGTGAGCGAGCTTGCGAGTGGAACGTGGGCCACGGCTAGTTTTTGCGTAGCGGAGCGAGATATTGCTGGATGAGGCCGGCGTTAGAGTTCGAGCCGGCGCCAATCCGGGAGATGCCGGATTCCTGGAGACGACAGTGCTTCACTCACACTGTAGTCGCTTAGCCGAGAATATCTTCTGCTGTGCTCTCGAGACGAAGAATTCTCTTTTCAGAAATCAATATCTCCATCATTGTTGCCTCCGATGACTCAATCCTCTAGTGCTGCTGAGTCTAGCGCCCCTGGCGCATCCTCCGCCTCTGCGGGTTCCCCCCCGTCGCTTGCTGACGTGTTCCTTGCTGCGGGTACCCCTGGTGATGTCCTAACACTCTCAGATGCGCCTTTCCACGGTGGACTCCTTCTTTCGCACCCAGCAGTGCTCGCTATCAAGGAGATGGCTCGTGTCAGACAGATTAATGCTCACGCGCTCAGTGACCCCCCGACGCGTTCTCAGCTAGTGGCTTATGTGCACGAGGCTGAGACACTGTTTCTCCAGCTGGAGGCTGCGAACCGCAAAGTTTCTGGTGGTGATGCGTCTTCGTTGTCTGGTGGCCCCGCCGCGAGTGTGCCGGCTAACACGCCACCTGCACCCCCTGTTGGCGCAAATGCCCCTGCATCGATTCCGCCTCGTCCATCCTCCTTCCTTCCGCCTGCTTCTAATGTTTCTGCCAGTGGGCAGCCGCCTTCCCCTCCAAAGTCCAAGCAGATCACTCTAGATGATCTTGCCCTATTTCGTGGTGTAGCCTATGCTAAAGAGACGATGCCCGAGCCATATCGCGCGATGCTAGAAAAGAGAATGTACCTGCCGCTTCCCGCGCTCACTCATAAAACGTGCATGACCTTCGCACAGGCTTGAAGCGCGACGAGATGGCTAAGATCGGCGATGACAAAGACCCTGAGGCGAAACTAATGCGCCGCCCTGTCATGGACCCCTACCTCGCTGTTGAATTCGCGATCTCCAAGTCCGAGTTTGTCGAGGCCTATCAGCTGCTTATCCTAGCGATGAAAGAGTCGCCGGTCTTTGGCGGAGCCGTTGCCACAATGTTTGAATCCTGGTTCTCGGAACTACAGAAGCATGCCAATTGGTACAACCCGAGGCTCTGGGTCGCTCTTGTCCGTTTTGATCATAAGTGGCGCCACCGCTGGTTTGTCGACCCTGTTCTCACCCGCCTCGATGTGTCCATGTTCGAGGACATGCACGAGCATGTGGCCTTTGTCAATGATCAGTATAGTCTGGAGGCAGAGCGGCGGCGTGACGAGGCCGTGGCTTTGGCTTTGCGTGATGTCTCATGTGGGAGGTTGGTGCATGGCCAGAACTCTTTTCGTCGTCGTGGTGACTGGAGCAGCAGTCCCCCACTCGCTGGTTCCCGTGATCACGCTCGCCAGTCTCGATACCCTAACAGCAGACTCCCCTTTCCTGGTGGCAGCCAGGGGCCCAGCTCCTCCCCTGTCTGCATCATATGTGGAGCCCCAGGTCACAAAGCGGCTGCTTGCAGGGCCACATCAGCTTATCTCGGAAAGCAGACTGTTGCCGTCCTCCACAATCAGAAGCTCATCGCTGTCTCCGATCGTTCCCCCATATGCTTCTCCTTCAACATCACATCCTGCTCCCGGACTGGCCCTGGACACTCCTCATCTGAGCACCGTTGCTCGCTTTGCCTTTCCTCTCGCCACAGTGCCCGTTCCTGCACAGGGAACTGAGGCATCCCAATCTCCACTGATCGCTAATTATTTTGCCAATGTGCTGGCCGCATGTGGCATTACCAGTCGTTACCCTAACCTTGCTCACAAAATCCGCAATGGCTTTGACATTGGTAAGAAGATGCCTACTCTCCTTAATACATACATTCCGCGAAACCATGCTCGGTCTGATGAGGATCTCCAAATCATTGAGAAATATTACGACGAAGAGATTCAGCTGGGGAGGATGGTGGGCCCCATGTCTGTGGATGATGCAACTGCCTTCGTCTCTGGCCATTTTGTGACATCACCCATCGGGCTGGTTCCAAAGCCGGACTCGGACAAGATGCGCATTGTCCGTGACATGTCATTCAGATATGCTGATGGCACCTCGATTAATGGCCACATCGACAAAGCCGACTATACTTGCAGGTGGACAACATCTCAGATGTTTGCTAGCTGGGTGAGTACTGCTGCTTCTGAACTCTATATGCCCCTCCCCCCCCCCCACCCCCCTTCTTTCTTCCATTGGTCTTGGTGTTTCCCTACCTGCACGATGCGGTGGATGGCCATCAAGATGATGTGCTTGGGTACCTGCTTAGCAAGATGCTGCAGAAGGCCATCACAGTGATGCGCATGGATACCTGCTTAGCGGAATGCGGCGGAAGGCACTCACGGTGATGTGCATGGATACCTGCTTAGCGGAATGCGGCAGAAGGCAGTCACAGTGGCATGCATGGATACCTGCTTAGCGGAACGCGGCAGAAGGCACTCACAGTGATGTGCATGGATACCTGCTTAGCGGAATGCGGCAGAAGGCAGTCACAGTGACATGCGTTGACAGCCATGTAGTCCCCCCCTCCTTATGTGTTCCCAGCCTTCCTTCTTGCTTCATGGTTTCACTGGTCACAGAATGTCAGAGTCAGCAGGCTCACAGTGCTTGGCCCTTTTCCTTCGGGTTCAGGTGACGAATGCCCCCCCAGGTGCCCAGGGTGCTCAGATAGATATTGAGGCGGCATATCGATGTCTCAAGACACTGGCAGCACATGTCCCTTTTATGGCCGTCGCAGTGCGGAAAGGAATAACTATTGACCTGTTTCACCCCTTCGGTTTACGTTCTGCTGGTGGCAACTTGGGCGAGGCCTTGGATGCTACCCTTGATGTCGTAATGCACCGGCTCAATGTTGCTTTCATCGCCAAGTGGGTCGATGACATTATCCCAGTTCGTATACCGATCTCCGGCTCGACAGAAAGTGGCTGGGCGTACAGTGTGACCCTTGCTCAGATCTTGGACGAGATGCAGCGGTTTGGCTGGCCGATTAACCCACTCAAGCTTGTTGACTTTTCAAGCATTGTGAAGTATATCGGTTTCCTCTGGGATCTGGAGGCAAAAGTGGTCTCATTACCTGAGCGGAAGCGCACCAAGTACCTGGCTCGAATTGATCATTTCCTGTCCGATGCTAGCAGAGGTGGTTCAGGCAGCGGTGTGACCTTGCACGATGCGCAGAAGCTGAATGGCACACTCGTGCATGTGGCTTTCATCTATCATGATGGCCGACCCTATCTCCCCGCTCTCCAGGCCTTCTTGATGAGATTTGGCAATGTCAGCAGCCGTTTCGTCCATCTGCATCCCAGCTCGGCTATAATTACTGACCTCAAGTACTGGCAACATCTCCTCTCGATTCCTGGTGTTTTTCGTTCACTCGCTACTTGGCTGACGGTTGATCTGGATATCTGGGTTGATGCCTCCACAAGTTGGGGCATCGGACTTAGTGTCAGTGGCCTATGGCGCGCCTGGAAGCTCAGGCCAGGCTGGAAGTGTGAGCGTCGAGACATTGGCTGGGCAGAGAGTATTGCGCTGGAATTTGCCATCCGACACATCCATGGACTCGGGATCACAAGCTCTCTTGTTATCGTGCACTCTGACAATCAAGGCTCGATTGGTCAATACAGGCGTGGGCGTGGGTCCAATCCACAGACGAACGAGTCGATCAAGCGCACTTATGCCCTCATTCTTCAAAATGACTTTGACATCGACATCAGGTATGTCAGGTCTGAACACAACATTGCAGACGCCGTCTCGCGTGGAGACACCATGGCTTTGCACCCCCTTTCTCGGCTTCCACGTCTGTTCGACACTCCAATCGAACTCGTGCCATTTCTGCTTGAGCATGAGTTATAGTGATACTGTACCGTCTGTGCTTTCAGGTGAAGGCACGTCCGCTCAGCGAGAAGGGAGTTCATCATTGTCGTCGGCTGGCACTGCTGCTTCTCTCTTTCCACGCCTCGCTCTGCAGACAAAGTTTGGCAATAAGCCCCGCGCCACTGGCCCCCAGATCAATCCCAACAACATTCTTTACCCCCCAGGTGCTCGCTGGCGAGCGATTATTCTTTTGGACCTCAGCTTTTGCCTTAGAACGTCGTCTCCAGTTAGTCCAGAGTACCCCGCCCCTTCTCCTCATGAAGTACGATAATGCCATTGCTGCCCAGTGGTCCACAGACACTAAGATTGGCTATGGTAGTGGTATCAAAAAGTGGATTTCCTTCTGCGACGAGCATAATGTTGCCCCCGAGCTTAGACTTCCTGCCTCTCGCCAGTGGCTCCTCCTTTTCATGGCTTCCCACCGTGGCACCATCGGTTCATCAAGTTTCTCATCTGCTATGTCAGGTATCCGGGCATGGCACATCGCCCAGGACGTCCCATGGTATGGTGACCCCAGGGCAGATGACCTCGTACGGGGGATCCGTCACAGTGTATCTGCTGCAGCCCCAGCCGCCACGACTCGTGCCCCTCACCTGCCAGTGACTGTCCAGCACCTCATCATGTTGCGTTGCGGCCTTGATGTCTGCAACAGTGGCTTTGACACTGCAGTATATGCAGTTGCTTGCTGCGCCTTCTGGGGTGTGGCCCGCCTGGGTGAGTTGACTGTGAGATCCACGAAGGAGAAACAAGAGGATCAGGACAAGCGCGTGAAGCGCCATCCTCTGCCAGTTTTCACAGTGGAGGCAGGTGTTGCGCATGGTGCTGACTTTCACATTCCATGGACGAAGATGGCTAAGCACGTCGGCACGACTATCGTCCTCTCTCACATCACTGATGACAGCGCCCGTTCGACTTGCCCAGTTGAGGCACTCCTCAATCACCTTCATCTCAACTCCGCGATTCCCAGCACGGGTCATTTGTTTGCGTACCCGGACAGTTCGAGTGGCCAGGTCTTGCCAATGGTGAAGAGGGTCTTTATGGCATGCTGCAGACAGGTGTGGGATGCCTCAGGCTGCGCAGAGGTTTCTGGGCATAGTTTTCGCATTGGAGGATGCACTGAGTTACTGCTGCGGGGTGTCTCCCATGAGTGGGTTAAGATAGCAGGTCGCTGGAAATCAGATGCCTGGCAAGTCTACATTCGCGGTACACCGGTGCTGCTGCGGAATGAGATGAGGAGGGTTACTGTGGCATTAGGCCAAGAGAGTTTGGGCCCATCGGCCTCGAGTATGCCGTCAGATGGTAATCCGCCAGATTCAGATCCCCTATCAAGTTTCCTTTCGTCTCCTCTATTTTCAGTTGGTCTATGACATCTTATTTACACTCAATGGTGCTTGTCGCGCTGCCACATGCGCGCTGTGTGGGCGATAGCCTTGCGTGTTCGGACTCACAAGCATGACTATGGCACGCCGTTGGCTGCGCGTTTATGGGTTGCATAGTCATTGCAGCTTGTCTTTCCCACGCTCCGAGAGCCCGAAGTACACGCTGTAAGCCTATTCTTCAGTCCAGCTTCTCTCGAGGCTAAGGCTTCAGCGCTGCCTGAATTGATGAGAATTCGGCGTCCTTCGGACTTCTCCGCCCACACGCAGTAAGAGACACTGAGCTCATCTCATCCAGCATTGGCGAGGAGTTTCAGTCCGCGGAGCAGACATCATAACTCGAGCCTATCTCGCGTTACGCTAGCAAAAACTAGCTCATCTATCATAAAAACCCCGTATTAGTAGAGTGATGCGTATTAACTCCCGCAGTCAGCGGTTGTTGATTGCAAATTTCTGCTGGAGATGCAACAAGGTCTTGTGGTCTAGAGGTATGATTCACCCTTAGGGTCTAGTGAACCATATGGGTGAGGCCCCGCGTTCGATTCGCGGCAAGACCCTTTTGACATTTCTTGGGCTCGCAGGCTTTCCAGGCTTTCTTTTTTGCCCAACCATGTCTATGAATTGAGGCCCTATGCGAGTGAGAGGAAGGAGGGAGGGACAATTCCTTCACGAATTGCGACAACTGGCGGGACCCTTCTGCAGCGTCTCCTTCCTTTGTTCATTCGATCTGTTTGGGAGCTCTGGTGCCCGCATAGCAGTTTGAGTAGATCTCCAGCGTGCAATATTGTTGAAAATAGAGTCATTGGTTCATGATCATCGTTGCGCGTGTTAGTGTTACAAAATTGTTGAGCAGTTGATCAGTCGCTGAACTGAAGCACTCTACCAATTCTTTCATACTTGGTATCTTGCCTCAAGCACCGCCCGGCGCCGTAATCTCGATAGTCTCATATCTGCGTTGCGGCCCCGTTGGCACCAGCATTTCGACCGCATTACAATTCCATGTGTGAGAATTCGTTAAAATAAAATTGCACCCAGTCTATGTTAGGTTAGACGTTCCACGTTCTGCTTCACTTTGCCGAAAAGATTCATCACCCCGTCGCGTATCCCATCCGCTTGGACAGCGATACCACCCTCGCCAGGAGTTCGGTACACACCCGTTCCCCCGGGCCCACCCATGCTTACCTGTATTCCACCCAGTTGCAGGTTCAATGAGGGAGATGACGGATTCGCAGCCGAGGGTGATAATACGGGCACCGAATTCACCGTAGACGATAATGCTGGGACCGCGGACTGAAGGTGATGCAGGAAGCTAAAATGGGAATCTCTAGTGAACAGCTGAACGTACACCAGAGCAGCGCAAAACTGAACCTTGATGAATTGTGCACACATGTGCCCCCAAGGAGAATCCTTGTACCAGACCCAGCGTCGGTATTCAACTTGGCCACGGCCCTGGCTTCCTCATAGGTCGCTCCTCCAACCATGAATATGATCACGTCCTGTGGCCTGCGATCACACATCGTGAGTGGCATTAATAGGATCAAGTGCTAGTGGGATCAACATACCGTTGCGTTGTTGCGTTGTTCGCGGCGCTCGATGGCGTAGATATCCCTGATGCTGGAGTAGTTGGAGGATCAATGAAAGGGTAGTTCGTATCCTTCAAGCGGCCCTTCAGCAGTGGCTCCAGCATCTGGAGGAAATGTGGTTTATGCTGGGTGTAGACATTCTCCACCCCCTTGCATTGCAATGTTTAAAATACGATGACCATCTAAAGGAAAGATGTGACCCATACCTGGAGGCCCTTGAGGGCACTTCTTCCTCGAGAGAAGATGTTCTCATCCGAGAACAGGTCGCCTTGCCGTTGATCGGCTCCCGCGAGATGCAGAACAACGTAGACAAGCTCCCCTCAGCGTAAGCTGTTTATCAAACATCGGAATTATAAGGGCAAACGATACCTTGGCTTCGTCCTCCTTTAGCCCATGTTTCACCAATAAATCTACCACGCTCGAAATTGCATTGCTATTATTCTTCTGATATCGAAGTGCGTAAAGCATAGCGAGGCGCAATTTATTCACGGGCGGTATGTTCGAGGCGATGAGTGTCTGTACAGTCTTGAGATCGTTCGAATGCCCCCCGCCCGCCCCCACGAGATTCTGCTCGGTCTCACTGATCTGGAGTAGGTTGTCCCGTCCGACGAGCCGCGATAGTTCTCCCACGAGAGCGACATGTTTGCTCACGTTCCCGCCGAGTTTGCGGAATTCAGGGTATTCTTCGACAAAGCGTTTCATGTCCGCAACGGTTTGAATCACGGTCGATGTAGCTGTCTTGGTCTGATAAGAGTCTACGTATGCCTTGAGAGCCTCACCGAGATCTCCAAAATTTGAGAGAAGGTGCCGCTGATAGAACGGGTCTGTCTGCGGCGATAATGTGATTTCCTCAAGAACGTATTGGATTCAATGAAAGGAGGACATGCTAATGGTGAATATAAACACACTTGTAGTTCCTTCTGCACGTCGGGTACTGTAGAGAGATCCACTCGTCCGTTCACTATTCCAAGTAGCTCGTGAACCATCGCTTGATACGTCCACTGGGACAGTAAAGGGGTGACAGGATCATTGAGCCTGTCCAAAATGAGAAGCAGGGGTGCAGTTTGTGTTGGTCGGAAATCGAATAGTGATGCATGATCCTCCGTAAATTTCTGGAGTGACTGAATTTCAAAACTAGGAATCACGGGGGAACAAGATGTCAATCGTACTTTAATTTCCGAGCCAAGCTTTCGTGCCATTACACTCATTCTCTCGTATCGAATGACGGGCTTTTTCTTGAGGCTAAGAAGTACAGCGGCAATGCCATGTACACTTCTCTTGAGAGCTTCAGGATCCCAAGATGTTGATGATGACCCGTACAATGGTGCGTTCGGTGATGGAATGTGATTCAGAGAGAATAGATACGGAAGGAGAGGGGAGTAATCGGCAAAGAATTCTTGTATTTCGCGAACGAGTTCGTACGAATCCGCTTCTGCAAGCTGCTCAATAGACGATTTGGATAAGACATTACTGAAATCTTCCTTTGCACGAGATAAGTTTATTGATGACGGGCGCACAGGCAGAATAGTGCCTACAGAGATAATATTCTCCATACTTGGGCTCACACAACTCTCTCCGGACAGCTTCGAGGCTGTCTTCGCTCGGAGACAAAAAACAAACGCATTTGAGGTGGGGCATTCGATCCCGGCGATTGTTGTCGATACGGTCGGTGAGATATACTTGATGCGTTAAGAGGTCAGACTGGGTGCATGCGAGCGAAATAATAGGGGTGGTATGCAAGTCTAGGAGCAGAACTTTTATAGCTGAAGGGCTTGATACCATCTTGATCGCATACGTTTGGACAGCGTGCAACACGTCCATCTTTCACTTCCGGCGGCGCAGTGACGATCGCAACGGAACCTGCCGATGTCACATGACTTCCGAGACAACTACGACATCCTGAAACGAGGCAACAGTGTCTTCCGCTGACTCACTTGCTTCTCAGGCTGTGTCCGTTGTGCCACCGTGACTGCCTCTGGTGTAGGAGGCAGCAAGGAGATCCAGATGTCACGATTGAGAAGTGCACAGAAACGGATACGGTGTTACTGAAATCATGCTGTAGCTGCTCACGTTTGTTGGATATAGTACAAATGCGGGTTTCCCCGCTGTACTTGTGGCTTATATTTCGTCTTCTCTCCAGGATGATCCTGGTTGTCTCCCTGGTCTCGAACAGTCGTTTAGGGTACCATCGTGGAATATTGCTGACAACCTTGATGCGGATCCCCGAATTTACTCGATCTTGTGAAGTCCTTATCTGTGATGCATTCGGAGTGGCAGCGTCTCAATCGTCTGACCACACTCCAGGTCTATTCCTCGAAAGAAGCTGATTGACCTCGACCCATCTTGAGTGTGCCATAGTGCAAGTATCCAGTTCGTATCTGCTGTCTATTTCTTTTGTATCTCTCCAGACTTCATACTGCAATCAAAACCATTTCATATAGCCTGGATGTGTCTCTAGTATTGGGGTCCTCCACAACTGTCGAGATCGACTCGGCGATCGCTGACATTGTGGTTCTGCAGTTGTTAGACGTGACTTCGCTGTTCCTTGAAGATGATTGGCAGGAATGCAGCATGAAGGCCGCACCAGTCCCTTTCGTCCCCACGTTATCCATTTTGTGGCTGGATACAAAGAGGCTTCGCATTTCGAACTGGAAGGGGAACTGGGACGCCTAGCAACCACTCCACCACTTCAGTCTCCCTGCATAGGTACCTGCGACCTTAAGTTCATTTCCAAGAAGGCATGTCCCCGTTTTGCTTCAAATTGGAGCATTCGGTTAATCCTGCTTGGACTTAAGTTTGTTACGGTACCACAGCCATGATCATGCGAAGATGGAAAGATTTGTATGGGTCCCTCCTCCCCTGTCCAAGTTTGAACATGAATTACTAAGGGTACGAGCTATCTCCTTCCTGAGAACTTGATCTCTCTAATGCTCCAACGCTCATGGAGGGCCATGCGTGGAATTCCAATAGTACCCAAGCCCCAACTAGTTACATGTCCAGCGGGGATCGTTCGTAAGCTAAACAAGATCGATATACAGTATTGACGCTGATAAGGTAAAGTAGTTTCATCAAAAATACAAGTGACCATCTACAGCCGGACCTATAGCTCGGGCTCGCCCTCGGCGTCCAAATCCTCCTCTCCTTCGGCATCTTCATCCCCAACTTCGACTCCGCCATTTACAGTGTCGAGGATTTCTTCTTCTCCTTCAGCATCCAGGTCTCCAAGATCGTCTTCGATGGAGGCAAACCCATTGGTGAGATGGGTCGTGCCATTCGTAACATGGTCTACAAAGTCAAGCTCGATACCATTCATAGCAAAACTGACTTGTTCCGCCGTGTCCAGTTGATCTTCCTTCAACAAAGGGATAGCGAGGACATGGGCCTTTTTGGGGGGCCTGGTAGGTACAGTCGCACGCGCTTTCTTTGCAAGCCGTAGTGCTTCTTCCGGGTCATCGAGAAGGGGTATGAATGGGCCGCGTTGATTGGAGTGATTCAGACGAGAAGAAACTCTACGGCCTCTTAACGAAATGCCGTTGCTATTGCCATTGGTGCTATGTGCTAGAATAGCACTACTGTGCGTCGAGCTAGACCGTGGCACAGCAGAGCGTGTGTGGTGCCGTATAGGATATCCATGGTCATTCCCATGAATATGTCCATTCATAATCCTAACGGGCGATAGTGGCGCTGGACTGAGAGATCGCTCGGGGGTGGTAGGAGGTTCAGAGAGACCGGACGAGTCAGGTGATGACTCGATACGGCGCCTCTTTCGTGGAGATACACGTGTCGTTGGCTGAATACCGTTAGATCTCGTCCTTGAAAGGGGTAGCGAGGTGGCAGAGTCCTGGTCGAGAGGAATTGGTGTCGGTACAGGATCCTGATGTGCGCTATCATCTATTATAGATGTCACTGATCCCCGTAGAGAACTCTGACTCCGTGTTGTCCTAGTGCGAGGTCCCTGGTGGGGGACATCGGTCGGATCCCGCCGTAACCGTCGAGACGATCGAAGATGATTATCAATAATGACATCATCTTTATCATTCTCAATGGCACCCCGAGATTTCGCACTCTTTGGAGTAACGACATCGAGTTGTGCTAGATCTTGAGCTAAGCGTGATGGGCTGGTGGGGGCCTCAGGACTCGCGGATCGTGACGGGTTCACCGGTGTCTTGTCTCCACGAACTGAAGGCCCACCCGTAGATTCTGGCTGAGGAATAACAGACAGGTGACCGGTGGCGGCAACCTGAGGAACGGCCGGCTCCATCCTGGGAATTCGGGCGAGGAGATATGGTGTCCACTTCAGTCGATTAGGTTTCAATGTCAGATAACCCTTCGCCCTCCATTTCGTTAGATAGTCGTCAACAACTTCCTTCCGCCAGTGAATCTTGTACGATGTAGGGATGAGTTCGGATGTGCTATCCTCTTTCGCGGGTGCTTTTCGGGTTGCAAGCCGGCGGGAAAACGAAGAGTGAGGCCGGCCTCGGGGTCGGTTTTTGCCACTCGCAGGTGAACGCGGATGAGGACTGGAGAGTCTATCGTCCACGATGATCATATTTTGTTCCTTCAATGTCGTTAAGATATCCTGAACCGTCATAGATGTACTTTTGCTAATGTCTAAACCTGAAATTAAGTACACGGATGGATGGGATCTCTATAAATGTTGACACACTTACTCTCTAACGTAACGTGATCTGGTGCGGTTTCCAGATACGTCATAAGAGCGAGGGTCCAATAGTTTCGGTAGCTGAGAGCGCCAAGGGCTGAAAGAGGTCTTTCAGGCGATCCGACACGTCCCTCCTTTTTAGACAGTAGATAGCCTACAGGGGGTATTATCAGTTAGGGTCTGTCGGAAGAGTGAGTCAGGAGATAATCGTACTAAAGTCTATAAGTAAATTCCCCCATCCTCTTCGCTGCCGCACCGGAAGCGTCATGATACAACTGACATTGAAGTCTTTTGGACTTCGCTTTTCTTTGCTGAAGTACCCAACGAACCGAGCACCGCCTTCATCAGCTTCTGTCATGACGTAGAAGAGGAAAGGCTCCACGTCATAAAACAAAGATTTATGATCGAGAAACATCTTGGAAAGCAGGCATAGGTTCTGGCAATAGATCTGTATAATACGATACATAAATGGGTGAGATTGGGGAGAAGGATAAATGCTTTGCATACCTTGTTCTTCCGACCATCAACTTCGAAGACAGATATGGTGCCATCCCTGTAAATCTCATCTCCAGGAGGATGCCGAGCTTTACATTTCGTCTGTAAGTATAGTTCATCGAAATTAGCAAGGGATTTTGGCACAACCCAGGTGCCGAACTCACTAGATGGCGAGCAGCACCAAACCCACTCTTCATATATTTCAAGCAGAACTCACACATCCATAACCGACCTTCCGGGGTATTGTTATACTCTTCGGGAAATGGGGCGTCATACCAAGTATCGATGTCGTATTGACCAAATCTGATGGTACGGATACGTAAAGGGGTGGATGTGGCGGAAGATGAAGCAGGGGTGGGGGAGGTGGGGAGAGAAGTGGAGGCACTTGTCAACGTGGACGATACGTCGGAGGGCTGGGGTGTTGAGGGTAGTAGATGGGCGAAGGAGCGGAGCGGGCGGAGGGAGAGGGTTGTGGGGAGCTGAGAGCCTGATGGGCCTGGAGTGGCGGGAGGAGGGATGATTCTGGCTAATTTATTCTGGGGAGGGTATTTAGATCGCGCTAATATTTATGGTTCGCACAACTCACTTCGGCTGCGATACGACTCCGTTCAAACCTTGTCTTGTCTTCGGATAGGATATATGTCTTGGATGTGTCAAGCTCTTCTGGAGCAAGGACACCCTCAAATGGGGATTTGTTCAAGTCGTCGTCTTCATGTCGTTCTCGCCCCTTGCCTTTAGGCCCTGAAAGGCGGAGCCGGAAGGTAACGCGTGCCTCGGAGCGAGCAATTGAAGGGGAATCAGTGCGATGCGCCCTGGCCCGCTTCGCAGGAGGCTCTGGTAATCTAGCAGGTGGCACATTAACGCGATTGCGAGGCCGTACTTTGCTTTTTCCCTTGTTCTTCGCACTACTCCGGACGGTGGTTTCTTGCTCTTGAAATGCTTCTGAAAGGCGCGAGTCATCGAATTCCATCTGAGGTTGTTCAGAATGCGAAGAGGAGGCAACAGGAATCTCGGGAAGGGGTGGACAGCGTGGACAGTTCCAGTTACCTTCCGGGGGTCCGTCGAGAGGTGGACTCAAACAGTCGTAATGCCAACCTGAACAACATGTAAGCTGAGAGTCTGGGAGGAGATTAGATCACCCATACCCCGATCGCAATTGTCACAGAACAAAAGTTTGGTCTACATGCAAGAGGTTGGTATTAACGCTGCCCGGGGATTAACCTAGCTTCTACATACATCATCACCCTTGGCGTGACATATCTCGCAAGGTTTGCATTCTATACATGTCCAGGGGTAACTGAATACTGTATTCACAATTTGAGAGATATCAAGGCATGTTGGATGTCCTAACGTGGAGATGTCGGCGAATGGGACCAGATGAGATGTAGACTGAACTAACCACTTCGACCACAATTTGAGCAGCTAAGCATTCTTTCCGGAAGGTCATCCTTGTTCGTCTCGTCATTACCTTGACAAAATGAACATTCTGCTTCCCTGCGAGGGCGTTTGAGGCGGCGCTGCTTCTTCACTGGTTTGGCTGGAGGCTCTTCATAATCGTCCGGATCAGGGCGAAGTACGGGCTCTGGAGGCGGACCCTGCGGACCGTCACGCGTATACGGATGACTGGAGGGGAGACCTGAAGGATCGTTCACGTAGATGTCGAGGGGAGGCGAAAATTCGAATTGCGGTTCTTCCTGTTCAGAGTACGCCTGGACGCGTCCGAAGCATCCGCGTGATGGTCAACAAAGCATACATTTCATAGTGAAGGGTAAACGCATTCAAAAGAACACGACGCAATACTCACATACTCAAGTGTGTTCTGGCCTGCCTCTTCTCGTAAAATAGCTGGATCAATCGCAAAGGCTGGTGGCGTTACAGGTGTAGGGCTTGGGGCGTAAGGTGATTCCCCCTCCTCATCGCGGAGATAGAGTGCAGGATGGGGAAAGGCGTTAGGCATTTCTATGAAGTGAACTGGGGATTAACCATCCAGGTGAAAACAGCTGGGCGGGAGAGCGACAGATGACAAGTAATATCGGAGTTTGCCAGTGTCGGAGCTCGAACTTGACTCGTCCTCCGTGCAATGTCAGATCAAGAAGAGTACGACCCTCTGTTTGACGACGAGACGTGCCTCTTCGAAGAAAATGGCAGCGTCAACGGTTCCCAGAAAACGGTGGGTAGTACTGGGTTCCTTGCGCTGCCACCAGTCCAGCCTGCTTTCATGCGCAGTGTTGAAAATGTGGGGACCATTGCACTTCCTGTGTCCTCACATCATTCTGAACATCATTATTCATCCACCACCTCTGCTGCGAGCAGCCTATTGCATGAAAGAAGGCATCGTAGTCCAGAGACCCCAACAGTGCCTGCGGCAACAACCTCAGCGACAATGATAAAGAGAAGCCGCCCACATGTTCCGCACGTATCGAGCTCTGCAGGAAGGACGTCCTGGAAGCCATGGGAGCACCCACAACCCAAAGCGACATCTCCCGTTCGTCCATACAAGAAGCGTAAACAGGACCATCAACATCGCTCGCATCCTGGTGAAAGCATGTCGTTTGAAGACCATCTTATCTCATTGCTATCTCATGATGCCGAGCTCCTCAGCTGCGTCCGCTCCCACATCTATCTTCTCGCCAATCCTTCCCCTTCATCTTCAACGAATGATCCAGAGCGAACGTCCAAGCATGCACTCGCCCGTCGACGAAGAGTTCCAGCTAATGCCGAAGAGTGGGACATTCCCTTTCCATTCCCGCCAGGCTGTGCTCCGATCGGATACATGGAAAAGTGGTACGCTGGAAGAACCAAGTCCTTATCAGACGAAATGTCATCCTTGATACGACGAGCCACCATCGTCGCTGAAGGAACTCGCTTGAAGAATATCGAGATTGATCCTCTTGCTGGTTGGGATGAGGGCCCTGCAAGCGATCGAGCACGCGCGGTAGGTGTCGCTCCAATGATTCTGCAGTGGTTGGAGCGCGCCCAAGAAGTCCAAGCGAATGGGATGGGAGTCGACCTGTCAAACTTGCCCTCTACCCCGGGGACACTACCCGGGTGGCCCATTTTCAACCCCACACTGATGCCCTTCACTCTCGAACAACTGACTACCATACTCGAGCACAGCATTGCTTTTGCCCGAGGCAAATCCCCACCGGTTGCAACGAATGATAGTCACACACCATTCACTGCCCAAGTTAACGTCGAACTTCCTCAGTTCGACTTTTCTCTATTGGACGATCTGTTTTCCACCACTGAGAATATGCGAACATCGCCCGAAACCCAGTCCTCGTCCACCAGGTTTAACTTTTTCCTGCCTACACCCTCTGCATCATCTGGGTCTTTAAGTCCCCGCACTTCAGAACTTGAACTTCCCACCCCAGATAATCAATCGGTGATCCCGTATTTCGCCCTCGATCCTGCCCTCGCCCCGCCCTCGCCCCACTTCCCACCCTCCACATCCATGGGCACCCCAGACCAGGCCGCACTGGATCCAAATCTCCCCATAGACTTTACCGCCTTCGATAGGTTCTTCGCTATGTTCGATAGTTCAGCGCCATCCCCTGCTTCCTCCTCGATGTCTCTTCCGCAGTCGCGAGTGTCTTCGCACCCTTCTTCCATTTCTGCTGGTACTCAGGGCAGCCGCAGAATTACTGGAGCAGGAGCAGGGAAGGACACTGCTGCCACCGGTCGTACGGCAGATGGTTCTGGCCGCGGAAATGCCAAATCTCAGAGCGATGTCCGGGCCAGAGCACAAGCAGTACGAGATAAGCTGCAGCAAGAATATGATGCTGTGGAGAAGCAGCTTTGGGCATGTACGGTGGAGGAAGGGGTGTTGATTAATCTCGCAAAGGCCCTCTCCAAGAACAGCTGAAGATAGTTGGCTATACTGGGGTTTTTTTTTTTGGTCAGTCACGATGTTCTTTGGAGATGACATATCTAATGTGTCGTATTTTGTATATTCAGCTATTTTTCGCATGCATACATATTCATTGCATGTGAGCTGTGTTCCCACTCCCGTCTTCTACGCAAAGCCTCAATCTGAGTTCGCAGTATTCATAACCATAAGTACATATCGCAATCTTAACACCTTGATACCAGTGTGCTACACTAGAGTCGGGCTATATAATGTGCACGCCGATAATTGGAATTTTTTTCCCGTTAGTCTCCGCGTCAGTCTAAAGGTTCAATGTTCAATCGTTAGGGACGTAATTTCGATAACGGAACCGGAAGGGACCTACGCCATCGACCACGATTCTCTCGTCGTCGATACACATGAACTGGGGTTGACGTGCAACAGGGAGTGTGGTGCGTTTGTAAGGGAGAGAAAATATTGAGGGTTCCCGCCATACGGAGCCTCGGTGTTCGCCTTGTCTTCCGGCCTCTATGAACCCGCCAGGCGTGGTAACTAGCGATGTTAAGGCGTCAGCGGCTATCGGAATCCCCCCAGCAGTCCCCTTGGCTCCCTTGGCTCGCGATTTATGCTTCCACCAGCGCGCATTGAAGTCCATGATAACCATGCCTGCCTCTTCGATGCCTCCCCCTATGATATATGTCGGGGGTGTGTAAAGTACGTAGCGCTGCCCGTGCAGGATCGCATTAGGTGCGGGGATCTCACGGCCACTCTCGAAGAATTCGACCTCACTGGCGCGCACGCCACCCTGGTGCCATTCTTTCCACGCGACGGAGCGATCCTTCTTGATTCGCTTTCCAGGCGGAACACGTAACGAACCTCCCTGGGCCTGTGGGACGTAAGCTAGGAATTGCCGCGCGTGAACGAAGAGGGTGAGTCGTCGCTGATCTTTACAGTGTGGGCCTGCCAAAATGAGGTACATCACGACGAGTGTGTCTTTCATCTGGGGAACGGCACGCGAAGTCTGATACTGCTGTGGATAATCGATGTCATCTCCTGGGGATAATGGCGCAGAGTCCGAGGACTTTCTTTTGCATGGGGCGCAATCCTGCTGAAAGCAGATGCTTTTGTACAAGAAGGTTTCGATCAATTCCGGGAGCAAGAATTGGGTATAATGGATTCCTTTGTCTTCGTCCGGATCGAAAGAGACGAGCCAGAGCACACCAGAGCTCCCACGTGGCTGAGCCACGAGACAACATTGGTCATTCAAGAAGGTAAAGCTTGTAAGTGGTAAGTGCTTCGGATTGAATTCTCGTTCGTCTGGTGCCTCTGGACCGAGTTGCTGTGTATGTGCGTGCGATTCCTCGTCAGTGCCCTTCAACTACGATCCGACCTTCGCAACAAACACCGAGCGCTTACACAGACAATGTTTCCCGTTTCGAAATTCCATATCATTAGCAGGCTCTCTGAAATCGCGACAATTGAGATAGGCTCAACGTCCGCGGATGAGATGACTTACGGGACGAGTAGGTGAAAAGGATACCATACATGTGTGGCCCTATGGCATGCTGATGCTTGATCCCCGAGCAAAAGGCCGGTATCTCAAAGTCGATCTGCCCTTTAAAATGTTTCTTGATCAGGGAACGGGCCAGGAGCACACAACGAGGCTGACTACCGCCCGATGTTGTGATTTCGCTAATGACAAGCGTGTCAGATAACGAGAGAGGCAGAAGAGGAAGAAGCATACTATGGTTCAAGGTGCATCATTACTATCACGTCCTGCGAGGCATCTATGAGCATGTCGCTGAAGTGGAAGCCCACGTCCTCATGAGACCAAGAATACGCGGGCACTCCGACAGTGTTGGGTAATTGAGTGAGTCGAATCGAATCGTAGTATGGCACTTCAGGGAAATCGGGCATTCTGGACACGCAGTGCAACAGGATCCCACCCGAAACCCTAATCGAATCAAAGGACGCAAGGTCAGGGAACGACAACACTTCGAGCCTGCTCATGCTGAATGTAGCCCAGTTCTGTTGAGCCCGCCGTAGCCCTTTTATCATTTGTCCTGGAGTGAGAGGCATGCTACCTGCGGCACAGAGCACAAGCCCGGCTGCGTAGACTTCGATGCGGAGCTGAAGGACTTCGCTTTGTGAAATTATGTCGCTGAAGCGACGAGACACCTATTGTAAATGTGCATTAGTGAACCTTTGGACAGTTGTGGCGCTTGCCTGCTCACTTGAGTCCAGCGAAGCATCTCTGGGACCGGAAGGAGAGTTAGTATCATGACGAAAATTCGGGAAGGCATGTCCTCAAGCTTGAATATTCGACGCTTGGGCTTTCGTTTTTTCATCGAGGATTCCGGATAGACTTCTAGATGGGCGCCTTTATTCTGGTGGGTCGATCGCTTTCGCAAGTTTCGAGAGGGGGAGCAAGGCATTGGAAGTGGAGCTATGGACATCCCTCTTGGGGTGTTTTGGCGGTTTATGTACGCACGCCACGATTATAAGCCACTCACAATGCGTCACAGGCCACAGCGCCCATTTTGCGTCCGTGGGTTGCACGTGCCGACTGCTGAATTTCTCGCCTCAGTCGAAATGCCAGCCGCTGATGAAGCTGGATTCAAGATAGCATCATCTGTCCGGGTATACACGCACAACATCACTCGGCGCCCGATTGCGTGGGACCCAGCTCGCCAACGCCCGACGCAGGAGCTCGTGCATTCAATCCACTCCGCCCTCCACTTTGCTCTCGATCCATGTGTAAATCATCCCGACGAGGCTCCTAGTTTCTGCATCATTCCTGGTCGTTCACACGAGTTGCCGATAGCGCAGGGGAATTGTCTCATGGTTCCATGCCTCGGTGATATGGTGGTGAAGCCGGAAGATGTTGCGAGGAACTCGAAAGGCCAAGTGACTGCAAAGCTCTTCGCAGGCTTTGACGGGGAAGTCCTGCACAAAGGTGATGTGGACGATGCTTTGGATGCCCTCCGTAGATCGACTGGCGTCAGCGTTGTCCACAAATTTGTGATTAGCTTGGAAGGTATCAAGTGGAACGGTGACTGGTCCGATGCTTCCCAGTCGGTAGGGATCGACATCATTGACCATTTGAAAAAGCCTTGGGAGGTGACTGTTGCCGTTTTACTCCCCCCTGTCTGCCGACGCGTCTGAACATTTGGACATCTCTGCAGTATCTTTGTTCGCAACCGGATATACACAGACTAGGAGTCTCTGACTTTTCCCCAATTCATCTCACTCGTCTCTTCGAAATTTTCTCGAGCTCGTGCGACAACAAGCCCACCGCAGATGCCTCCGACACGTCCCGGCGAGCGCCCCACTGCTTGGCCCTCGAGTATCCGACGATAAATCAACTGAGTTTTGACACCGACCTTCCCCCAACATTGGTGAATTTTGCCACTGAAAAAGGAATAGAACTCGTCAGTCATTCTGATGATCTTGGTAAGTGCTTCTGGCTCCTTTGAATCAGCTGTCCCTTACAAGAGCGAATATGTTAGGCACTCAAACCCAGCTTGTGAACTTGCTGCGCGAGTTCAACCATGTATTACCCCTCCCGCCAGCATTCCTAGACGCTGACCCGCAGGAGTCGCGGAAGGCATTCCAACTAAGATGGGTGCTTAAAGTGAAATGATATTAAACATTCACTTGGCGTATCAATTTCTAAATTTTTAACTTTGGTGTGTTTGTAGTACACGGTCATATTGCCGGATCGGGGACTGGTAGCGGATCAAGGGTAAGTCCGCGGCCTCAGCATCGACAAGCTCTTCTTTTATCGTTTCCTATTCCCCCAGCTACATTATGTCTGCCCTCTTCAAGTCCCCAAGCTCCTCAGATTAAGGCCGTACACAATGGATATGAAATATCTGTATAGAAACGATAAGCGGTAGGGTCATGCGATACACTTTATATGCACCTCTAAACCTTGGCCAAGTTAGAGTCTACAAAATTTACTTCCACTCAAAAACACCATTACATACAGCCGCTGTGTCTTCTAGTATACGATCTCCACCATGAGACTGTTTGTAGAGCTCGAGGATTTGTAGGCACAGAGCTAGGTGACTTTTTTCTCCCCAAACTCCTGTATAAACGTCTTAACCAAATATGCAGTCTTTCGTGATACGAAAGAGAGCAATGTATCCAATATCACAATGACCCAGGGAAATTTCGATCCTTGGGACTCTATTGTATTAGTCCATCAATGTTAGGTACAAGGGGTATCGGGGTTGAGATTGGATCGTCCCAGGCGTAGAGGATCATCGGGTGGAAAAAGTATGGAGATGCATGTGGTATACCGTCGGTGCCAGCCAGCGCAACCGTCAAAGTGATTCAGGGTCGTTAACTGCTTGGGCCTTCATGCCATGACCATTTGACTGTGATGTCTTTGGTGGCGATGATTGTGCCAAGACGGGTGGCTGGGGAGGTATGGTATCCACGGGAGCCGGTGGCAGCACAATCCATGCTGACGCAACCTGGCTCATGTACATATATCGTCTTTCTTCCCACAATTTAGTCTGTGATTTGAAGGGAACGAAAGTAAGGCTGAATTAGGTAATCTCCAACGGCAAGATGAAGAACAAACCTCGTAGGCACGAATTCGATCCCCACTTGCCTGTAAATCAAACGTGTTATTCTGTGGGGAAATATTGAGTTAGCGAGCCATCGATAGAGTCATCATGAAAACCAACTGCGAGCCATTCCTGTTCACGTTCGATGTTCGCACGTTCGCGAGCAGCTGCGATTTCACGAGCCTTCTGTTCTGCTGTTTTATAACTGGATAATGACAAATACAAGTGAGTGGACCATAATATCGTCGCCAAAACCACGGCGCACTTAGTCGAGGAAGTTGTCACAGGAGCTGATTTCTTCGCTGCATTGGGTGTCTATAATAGTCTCATCAAACAGCGGCAGGAATAAATAAATGGGAATACACACAGAGGATCCAGATATGCCAAAAAGTTTATTGTACTCATCTTGGTTATTTAGGTCAACCTCGGTA
This sequence comes from Hydnum rufescens UP504, assembly GCA_014904985.1. Lineage (NCBI taxonomy): Eukaryota > Fungi > Basidiomycota > Agaricomycetes > Cantharellales > Hydnaceae > Hydnum > Hydnum rufescens. The sequence goes on along the minus strand of MU128959.1, from coordinate 185,961 downwards.
CTTTTAGGTTTAGGCGCCGGAGGGCGTGCAGGCGGCACTGGCGCGGTTATGGGGGCTTTGGGTACTGGCACAGAAGCATTACCAGCCTGGGACTTCTTCCGCATCGACGGCAGCTTGGGCTTTTTGACTACCGGTTCAGTCGCATCAGGTTCGTTCGTTCCTTTACTCGTCGACGCTGTCCCAGCCCCGTCATCTGCTTCCGCACGGCTGCGTTTCAGTGCAGAAGTAGCAGATTTGTTTGTCCGTTCATCTTTTGCTACAATAGGTTTCTCACTGGCAGTCGTTTTGTCACTGGCCTTTGCGGAGTTGATTATTGCGCGGCGAGCGACGGCAGGTTTACGGGAGGAAGATGAGGCGCGAGTTAAAAGTGCGGGAGTACGGTCGACGCTGTCCACGTCAACATCATCTTCGTACTCGCTTTCGCTGGCATCGGCCGCGGGAGTTCTCTGGACAGAGGACGAGCGTGGTGCGTCCGCATCACTATCTTCGTCAGAGGATACAATTCTGGGGCGCCGGGCCCTCCTGCTGCTGCCAGAAGCCGCAGGTCTAAAAGGCGCAGGCGCCTCCTGTGGACGAAACACGCGTCAATTACCGGGAACCATTCAGACTGGGTGTAAATTGAGTTGCCTTGGGAATCGATGGCGGCAGGCTCTCTGGGGTAGAAAGAGAACTACTACTTGCAGGTGCCGAGGGTTTTCTTATTTTGAAACTAAGTCCTGTAAGCTCGCTCGACATATCTGAGTCTCTGGCGTTTAATGGGTGAGTGCACGGAGGCAAATGGTACGCAACCTAAAGCGGTGGCTCCTTCGGGAGGTGCCGAAGTGCACCACTAATTATTGTGAAGACAGCGTCGAGGATGATTCTTATGGGGAACTCGTCCTGAACACGCCTTCGATATAAAGCGAGGCTAATTCGATCTAGTTCTCTCTTCCTGTCGGTCCCTTCTTATTCCACGGTTACCGAGCTCCCCCGCGACGACTTGACCCCCGTTCACCACCCTTGCTTCGTTGTTCGTGAAAAACACCCAGGGGCGAGTGGCGATCTCGCTTCTGGAAAACTAAAATCTAAAGGCGTTGGATACGTGACGTTCGCAATCAAAGAGCATGTCAAGAGCGACGTCACGATTCTGACGCGGTCGATGTGCCGTGCCGAGTCGTGGCGGCCGAATCACCATCCACCACCTGCTTTGGTGGGTAAAACCCAAACCTGGAGGCTTTATTTATCTCACGACTTCCAAGGTGGATGATGGATTACTGTCAGATTACCACCGACAACCCTCACGCAGCCCACCTCAGACAGCCCGACAGATTCATGACCTTTACACTTAACCAGCCTACTAATTCATGTTGCATCTCCTCACTCATTGGAATCCGAGCCACGAGTCTTAATTCTTGCACCCACACAATGGGTCGTTCATTCGCGAGTGATCAGTACTCTCACCGACTTACGTGGATCCCTTTCAGAGCATTCAGAATGATCAAGGGGTCAAATATGTCTAATGTCTATCTACCAATGGTCTATAGTCAAATGGGAAAGAACCCCAAATTCTCTAAGGAAATTATAGTCACACCTAATGCATCCACGTCTAGACTTATTCATCGGAGAATAGGTTCGAATGCAGTCTTGGAGGTCGGTCATCAAAAAATATCAACCTTCTTGTTCCTATCTGCTCGAACCGGCTGTGAATGTCGACTCCCCAGGGGGGACTTTCGAGATGTCCGAGAGGTTCGCACTCCTTAGTTGTGGAGCTGAGAACTTGAGAAGACGGCTAAGTAATCAAGGAAGGACTAACCTTGTCTACATCACTGGCGTCGTGTGCCTCGTCCCACAACCTTGACCTTAGCATATTGATAATACTCCCAAGACCCGTATCCCGAAGATTCCAATATGGTGCCCACGAGAGGCGGAGTGTATGAAGTGAGGGAGGCAGGGACACAGAGGAAGAATCTAGGTTATGGGAGGACTGCGGCACAGTTGCCTCCAAGAATCCTTCAAGAAGCGTGATCACCTCCCTCTGGGGTCCACGTATCTCGAGATCTTCGAGAAACCTAGCCTGTTCGATCTGTAGGAAGAACCGTTGAATGAGCACTCTAACGAGCGTATGAGCTGTGCTCCTGTACCCACCACCTTGAGAAGCAGATTCGGATACGCCGCACGAAGGTCGTCTCGTTTGGTCGATAACATGGTCATGACATAAGAACGTAAGTTCGGAAAACGCGCCTGACGTATTAGCATGTTCGATAATGCAGGTGAGATGTTGCGGGTCTCGAGATGGATAATCGTCTTAAACATCCAGACCTCGTCCCGTAATATCGCATCTTCGTCTGTCCAAGTAGAAGATTCGGCAACATTATCTTCGAGGCACAAAACCTCTAACGCGGGACAAAAGCAGGAGATGGTCTTGCATGCATTCAAACCCAGGGAGCCTCCCCCGAGAAAGAGACTTCGTAATTGCGAACCGTATAGAGGAAGCAAGTCCCTTAGCAATGGCTCCCAGTCTCCAGTGATGATGAGCTCGCGCAAGGTGGGGAACAAGTTGGTATTTGTATTGAACGTAATCTTTGAACTGGCGGAATGTAAAGTAGTGATACGAAGAGTTTCGAGGGAAGGCAGAGAGAGATTCTCAATATAACTCCAGTCGCTTCCGTTAAGATAACGGTGATCCGATTCGATGTCCACATCCACAAGTGATAATGAGCGGATTTTCCAGTTCGGGATTTCTAGGCGTTTCAAGGTTCGGAAGAATTGCTGTTCCACGAGTACGTCGAGGGGAGAGTTAGAGGCCCGGCGAATCCATTCTTCCGCCAGACCATTGACGGACCATCTCCGATGCCAGCTACGATTCGCATCACACAGCACAACTCGTCTCCACATCAACGGTTGCCGAATAGCGACGGCTCTCCAAAAGGAAGAAACATGAGTGATGTTTACCGCCAACCTTCGGGCCCACTGAGGTGGCGAGGCGGCAACGGCAGTCGCAAAAATGGCCCCTAGTACCTCGGGTGAGAGACTTTCCACTGGAGCACAGGCGTTAAGCACACATGCACGCCTATGTCGCAAGTCGCGCTCCAAAAGTTGAATCTTGGAGGTGATATGCCGAAGTTTTTCTAATCGAGCGTCCACCGAAGCGCAAACCCTTTCAAGCGACTCTCGACGTGATGGACGAATGTTCTTGTCATGCTCGGCGTAAATGGGAAACAGGTTGACGATGAATGGCTCAAGCTCGAGATTGTCCGCAATGTGAATGAGACGAGAGAGTTGTTCATCAAAGGTGTGGGCCATTCTGGCGTGAGGCTGCGTGCGGGCCTTGAAAGTCGCGTGACACAGAAAAATGTAACGCGTTCCTTTGAAGTTTGAACTTGTCTGCATGCACCAGAAGTAATATTAATATTCAGCGGCGGCTCCATGCGTGCCAGGTGCTCGCCTCCAATTTTAGAAGGTCTTTTTTGGTTTCGAAGTTTTGCCCCACGCAAAAAGTCGGGGGCTGCCGCGTGGCACGTGATCATGAATATGAAGATCTGGGCCCAACGGGAGGAACGGAAGCGCGGACAACGCTTCCAGCGATCAATTATGCACCATGAATCGAATTATCCCCATGAACTGATCATGTAATCATGTATTCATGGAGCTCGTGCAATGATACAGGGTGCAAATTGACGATAGAATATCGGAGGGCCAGTGAATCTAGTCGATGGTAGGAGAAAACACTGAGCCCCCGTCTGTGGGCGGCTGAACATGAATGACAGGCATCATGTTAGGTTCAGCCCGTAGAATCGAGGGATGACGACGACGAGCTGCAGTATGTAGACCAATGATAGAATTGCGAAGCCTGGATGGAGGAGTTTGAAAACAAATCGAATGGCGGAACATAATGGATAATACACGCACATAGTCTGTTCTTCATAATATTCTCGAATCTCAAGTTGACGTCGGGCACGTTGACGCTTGTGCATCAAGAAGAGTGATGTAACGATGAGGGCCATAGAACCGAAGAGTAGGGTTGCAGTAATACTGTACTGAATCGTAAAGAGGATTCAGCCAGCCTTGCCCTCCCGGCAGATGCTTTGAAACGTACGGCCATAGGACCGAGTCGCACGGGGGCTTCAGGTGGATCGGCACAAATACCGCTGACATTGCAGTTATACTTGGCCCGAAGGTTCTACCTCAGTGGATGCGGAGGACGTCGAATGGGAACTCACGGTAGTGCACTCCCTATTACTGCCACAGCTCTCGCCAATGCCCTTTGTAGTTGAACAGATATTCATTTCGGAATCACAGAATAGGGATGGCGGGATGCAATTATCTCGCATAACGTAGGTGGAAAGCTGACTCCCATTGGCAGACAATCCCAGATAAAGAGTGGTATCGATGATGCAGGGCTGATCGAAAGTGACGTTCGCATATCTGTGAAGTTCAGAACAGGTCCTTCCCTTGTTCCAGACCACATCGTATGTGTATGCGGTTTGACGCACGCGCATATAAAGTTGAGACAGATAACATTGCTAGAATTCGTGCTCGAAGCCAGGTCTTCAGTATTGGGGGGTGCGCATTGGTCTGAAGCAAGGCATTGCAATTTTTTCTCCATATTGGATTCAGGTATAAGTCCATAGATCGCGGAATGCATACCATCGCGGTTCAATTCACAAGGGTCGCCAATGGCTAACAGGGGTCGACACTGGTTCTGTGCATCAGGACAATAGGTGCCGGGGGAACAAAGGGGGGGAACAGGTTCTCCAGGCTGGTAACTGCTATCAGGGTCGCCCGTGCGGCACTGTTTGAGTTGGCAGGTTCTTGTGGAGGAATCGCAGAATGTCTTGCTGTCGCAGTCAGATAAAAACTTGTGAGTAGCAGGGTCGAGACGACTTGAAGCGGGGTTGCAGATCTTGGTATCAGCCATGGATAGTTCTCCATTATACATAAGTAGAGCGAAGACAAAGAGAGGGTGCATCGATGCAAGTCAAACGGTTCTTGCCGATGCATTCCGGCGTTTGTTGTTGTTAAGCGTTCTATAAACCACCAAAGGCAAGCCCCTACCCGGGCAGAAACTTACCATAACGACTAGGATCGTATTGCAATACATAGATTGGGTACTGCTCCAGCCTAAGATGCTTCCTAATCTAGTAAAGCCCACACTCAATACTTGGTCTCAATGAGGTATTGTTGGAAATGGGGATATACGCTCACTGCTTGGTCAGCTCAGCTGTAGTATGGTCTCCAGGGATGTCGCCAAGTTTCTTCACCCATTTGCGTGAGCTCTGATCAAACACGGTAGTTCATCCATCTTTGTTAGGCAAATCTACATGACTCCACAGCAGATATCTATATGAGCCCAACCCCAGGATTGACAGGTCCAAAAATCATCATCTATCCTCTGCTCCCCACAGAATAGACATGTCCATCCTTTCTCATGAGCCAACCTCACTGGTTTCTGCGCGAAACACACCTTGCATCGTAGGGATACAGTAGCTGGGTATTCAGATAGGTGCACAATATACATGGCCACTCCCCAGTTTCAGGTGCAGCTTGAGGTATAGTTGAGGGTGCCAAAAAAGGGGGGGGGTATCTAGAGGCATCTGATAAGTGTCGTCTAGGGGGGGGGGGGCGGGGGGCGAAGCATACTGAGATGGCTGCTGGGTTCAGATGCTTTTGCGATTCGCTGAGAACATTCAAACCCGACAGATTCCGCGCGAGATTTGCATTGCTCGTTGAGGCCGCGCCCAGGGGGTCATCAATCGAGGGCCTCTCTTTGTCGTCATCGGATGAATCAATAGGGAGAGATCAATGGCTTGATAGACTGTCACGAAGCGCCTTCTCGGCCTCGGCCCCAGCTTCTGCATATTTGCCCTGGCCACAGGCTTGCTGGTCCCTTGCGCACCGCTCAGCAGCCTAAGGAGATGTATCGAATCCTGGCCGTCAGAAAAGACTCGCACTGTAAGTGCATGGGTATGAAATCTACGCCAATTTCTGCGGCCGAATAGCAGGGTGTCTTCACGCAATCTTTCGTCCACCAAGTCTATCACCACCCCCACTGGTGAGAGCAGCGGCACGCCGTTTCGTCTCTGTGGCCTCGAGCGCCTTTAGATGGACGAGATGGGGCGGGGTAGATCTTGCAAAACACCCCTACCTACCTGTACGCCCTCTCCAGAGTAAGGGTTTCGTCCGAGCTCATTGTGCTCGGCTTCGAGACGGGCGAGGAACTTGTAGAATCTGTCGTCGTGAGGGCCGGGAACGTTGTGCATTAACCGATTCAGGGCGGCAATATAGGCCAGAGTGAAGAAGAGGAGGATACAAAATGAAACGTATGGTACCAGCACAGTCCCTCGGCTCGATTTCGGGAGCGTCAGACATAGAAGCCATTCAGGCATGCCTGGCGTCGAACCCAGATCGGGAATCGCGGACAGACCTACACATTCCCATATCTAACGCCCCCGAGTGGGAAGATCCGGGGATAGTGCCCACCAAGTACCAAGTGATCTTCGCCGTACAATGTATTCGGAGCTTTTGCAGGGCGAAGACGGAGGGGTCACATCTAGGGGAGTAGACACACTATCGATAGTTGTGATTCGTGAAGTGTAAGCCACGCACTCATTCCTAATAAGGCAGTGAAGCCTCAGCAGACAGCGAGACAAGGCAATTTCACGTAGTATCTGCTCACCAAGAAGACTAGGATTATCTAGGTAGAATCCTGAAGGGACAATAGGGATCATCGTTGACTGAGAACCTCGCCACAATACCACCGCACTCGCCTGCGAGCCAGTGCGAGGAGCGGCAGCATCCATCCACGTTTCCGCATGATTGGTTTCACGAGGCAACCTTCTGCAGCATAGGGATCACCTTTCCCTCGTTCGGCTGGCCCTTGAGGTGTGTGTAGCTGATTGCGTAGCCGTCTTTGCTTCCAGGGAGAAAGATCGATACAGTAAGCCAAGTCAAGTTTAGTCGTGGAAACACTACCCGAGGTATGGCACCCTACTGTATATGTGGGATCACGCAAGTTGGTTTGATTCTCCGTGTCCTTTGGGATTCCCACTGAATCCCAGAGATTCTGTCCTGCCGCCGAATCAGAGGCTGAGAGGTAACAATCGTGCCATGTGGTGTGACATTCCATATATTCGCCTGGGGCGGAGCCGGAGGACCCCTGCGAGTTCTATTAGAGACTAGACTGTTTTTGACAGCTGGGGGCGCCCATCAAGCATTCGTTGTAAGAGTCCCGGAAAATGCATCTAGTCACCAGCCTGGGGGGGAAAGGTCATGCAAGGGTTTTGGGCCGAAAACCCGGGAATGAAACGGAACGTGCCACGGTCGCAATTAGATAAGCGAACGACCAAGGTTCCCTTTTTCGTTACTTTTCGCAATCCCCAGATCGCAGGGGTCCTGACGGAGGTCGACAGATGTGACTCAAATGACTTATTAAGGCCTACGAGTACTGTATATCTACACAGAGTGCGTAATGCCCCCCGGGGCCCCCACATCATCATCGTCGTATGCTTAAGAACATCACCCTGATCACTCAGATACTGCTGGTCGCCATAGTCAGTCTCATTCTTACGATCTCGTCCGTGCTTAACATAACATCGTTCTACAGGCTCTCTGGATATGGGAAGTTGGTCGACCAGCATGGAAGCAATTCAACTTCGCCTTGAATAATCTCCAAACATCCATCCCTACGCCGGGATATTATTTCGCCGGAAACGCAAACAAGACATGCGAGGTCATCACCCAACCAGACCCGTCTAAGATCAGCCATTGCGAGGATGGCGTGCGTATCGCACATAAAAAGCTCCTCATAACTTGTGATCCAGGGAGACCAGTGCGTCCTCTTCATGCACACCTCGGGTTTCTAGACACTAATGGTCTTTCTTCACTAAGGAGTGGAACCCAATCCTGGTCTGTGTTTGATGAAGATTCAAACGGGACTCTCCTCATCTCATTCCTCTAATTGCAGGGTGTAATGGTCGACCCCAGCAATACCGGGGCTCTTTGGATTTACGACTACGAAAACGATAAGACTCTTCAGCCAGTCGAGTCCGTCGGCTTCCCTGCCGCTCGTGCCTTTCATCCCCTCGGTGTCGATGTTATCCCAGCAACGGCCACTGAACCTGCATATGCGTTTGTCGCCAACCTTGATATCAAGGCCAGTGTCGTGGACATATTCACAATCTCAGGCAAGGCTCCATACAAAGCCGTCTACAACCAGACCCTTTCGCATCCCTTCGTACACGCCCCAAATTCCATAGCGGCGATATCTCCAACGCAGTTATACGTTTCGATTGACCATCGCTTCACCGCGCGCATGCCTAAATGGATCGCCAAACTGTCTTTCTTCGAGACCTTCCACCAAGCACCTCTAGGTTGGGTTACATATGTCGAAATTCTCCCGAGCGGCAGGGTCGAGTACAGCACGGCTGCGAATTTTATCAATTTCGCAAATGGTAAATATATATATATATTTCGCCGGCTACAAGTAAGGAAGACGGCTCAGGTTTTTTTAATGATATATATAGGGTTGGTCCTCTCCCGAGATGGCAAGGAATTGGTCGTCGCATCATCCAGTACATCCATCCTTCTTTTCTACGATCGAGACTCAGCAACGAACAAATTGACACTCCGTGAGAAGCTCCGCGTTCCGTTTCCCCCAGACAATCTCCAATACGACTCGAGCGGAAACCTCATTCTCAGCGGTAATCCACATATCCCCCAGATGATGGAATTCGCGTATGGCATCCGTCCGTATTCCCCGAGTTGGATTATCCAAATTTCCCAGAGGAAACCATATCCGAAGGGCACGGTTCTGCCCCCCGATGACCTCGCAGCTCCTTTCGTGAAGACCTCGGATCGCCTTCCCCCACACCCAAAATACGAGTTCACGACCGTGTATTACAGTGATGGATCCCAATACCCCACGACATCCACTGGGATTATCGATGGCCAGGAACTTGTTGCAATGTCATTGTTGGGGCAGGGCATTTTACACTGTGAATATTTTCCTCGCTTTGCTTGTCTGGGAATCTGGTGTCAATCCAATAGGCTCATCTTCGTATTTTTTTCGTCTGCAGGCAAACCTGGTCCGCTGGACGAATAATTGAAGCCTCCTCGATACATTCAACATCGGGGGCGAGGTACGACAATAATCGCGTGATGCATTTACTTATATGGCCTGGGGTTGGCACATTCAAGTAGTTCGGTGGATATAGCTGAGTTTCTGTGAATGCTAGAAGTAGTAAGTTGTCCGTGAGCGATGTCCCCCCCCTTCTGTAGTATTTCCTGGAAGTCGGCGTGTAATGCATGTGTGTTCTGTCCGACTACCACGATAAATGGAATGTGGATGATTACAGTTCCATACCGGAGTATCCAATTCTTCTTCCCTTGTTATCAGAGATGAGTTATTCTACTTGTATGCGATCGCCAGGAAGTCAAAACCCCGGGAGTCAGCCATTTTAGTTCGATTTCGCACATGATAATTATTCATCGGGACACCACCTGGCTGTTACTTTCCGCGCAGGCAGGCCCGGCCCAGTGAGCAGACAGTGGATAGCTTCAACTGGAGACCCAAGGAATTCAAAGTCCAAAGTGGGAGCCACGCCACCACCACCACCATTAGTAGTACAGCGCAGCGCAGTCGTCCAGCCTCTGTGCCATTCGTGTCGAGTCAGTTTTAGACAGGTGTTTCTCTCTAGCTCGCGGGTGGGCTCAGCGTTGGTCCCATGGAACCCTATGGCTTGTGTTTTACGCTCCTTTCGAACGTGCCACGGACTTACGGATGGACACTGAATTGCATATGCCTAATGTACTGAATTCAACATGTGGGCGAGGTAAGCACTCTAGAATGGATAGTTCGTTTGGGTCTTGCCATCGACACATCTCCCTTCCGCCACTTGTCTTGAATGACATGCATCCAGGTAAGGGAGCGTGACATCACGATAGAGTGGGAGGCCCTTGTGCCTGCCCATCACGGAGAAGAAAGAAACATCAATCATCTGTTCCTAATGCTCACCTATCCCGGCTGGAGGGAAACAGCCAATGAAACAAGATGCAATGACTCACGAAGCAACGTCCTCAGGCCAACTCCGTATCCCGCTCGCCAAGCGACCCGGTACCCCAGGCTCCTTAGCGAGCTCCACAATCGGATCGATATATGTGCGGATGGTAAACACGATCGCCCCGCTCCGGGGCAATCTCCTCAAACTCTGCCTCTCCGTCCTAAACCTCACGTCGCGCACGTCGTGCGGCGGCTGCGGCGGCTGGAAGTTGATGCCTCCGGACGCCTGTGCCGCGAGTGAGGGCTGCTTCGTCGCCTGGTCGAATACGTCTTCGGGCCCGCTGGTCATTTCGGACCAGGCGAGCTCGTCCGGGTCGATAGAATTGGCCTGCGTGGGGTCGATGACCTGGATAAAGTAGTTGTGCCGCGTGACGGGCTTGGAAACGCGCATCTTCGTGAAGAAGCGGGCCATGCTGTGCATCAGTTTTTGCTCATCTGGTAAAAGTGACGAGGTTATGTAGGAGTTTAGTTTGAGTGAGGAAGGGATAGAATAGGTGATACTCTGGAAAGGAGAACGTACATTGGGGCACTTTGCCTCGGATATGAATTTCTTCGAGAGGGAGACCAATCTTGTCCGTTAATCTCCAGGATCCTGTGAAGAGGCGATAATGAGTTTCCTGACGATACACGGACACAAAGTTGCCTTGACTTGACCTGGGAGACAGATGGTTCCAGCTTGGAAATAATATCGACCATCGCTGCCTTCCAACATTAAGGCCAGGTCGTCCTGGACCCTGTCCACCCCCACGAACACAACAGAAAATGGGATTAGGAAGGGTGAGGGGACATAAGAGAAAAACATCACAGCTTACAGGAGGCCTGCAACAGACATGGGATCCTCTACCGCCAAGTCATAGGTGACGCCGAGCGGGGTGATCGTAATCCTGTGGATCTCGCCCTCGCCGTGCCACCCAAAATCGTCTGAGACGTGAGGCTTGCGCACAACACTATACACCTGTGGAAACCTCCGGGACAGGTATTCCGCCATTTCATGCACGAGTTCTTTCGCTATGTAAAGGAACGAATAGAGAATTTGAGGTGTTAGGGTGCGTGTCTATAGATAGGAGGAATGGTATAGGAGGGAATTGTGTGCTCACCCGCTAAAGTCCCACAAGGAATGCCGGACTTGCGGGAAGCGTGCGTACTACACTGTCACCTAGTGTGGCCATGCGATGTACCTTTATGGCGTGGTATGCAGGGAAGCGATTGTCGAGCTGTCGCAGCTTGAGCGTGAGGATACGTTCAGGGACAACGGGCTGGAAATCACGATGTACCTGAAGCCACTCGTCCCATTCCATGCTACGAATGCCCATGGTGATACTGGAAGGGAAGCACGATGATGAAATAGAATTAATGTAGATGCATGTAAGCCGCACAAATAATTTGGGCCCCATCGGAAAGGGCGATACGCAGGAGTTTTGGTGGTTAGAATATCAAACTCGGTGTCGGGGTTGAAGCAGGATAACCAAAGGGCACTGGCTTCCAATCTGTGTTCCTCGTTAAGAATTAAGGAGGGGGGGCGAGCGGGAGGTTATATATTAGAGATGCATACCACCCGGTCGGCGCACGCTTGTCCTCGGCCTCGTTGGGTGTCTGTGGGCCCTTCTCAGTCGACGAGGTATTTGGTGACTCTGGGCTGCGAGTCCCAGAGCGATGTAGCCATTGATACAATTTGATCGCGAGGAGAGCGATACTCAAGGCCAGAGCGAGGACGAGCATCGAATGGAGGCGAGTGTACCCATTTTCCGGATCCGATTTACTTAAGGTGGTCAAGGGACGTGCCATCGGCACCACTCATCAACGGATCCAAACAAGCGCGACTGAAGCTTGCAGAGTCCATTGGCGCCATTCGCAGGTGTCTTTGTCGACACAAGCAAGTCCTCGTCGCCTGCGCCGACGCAATGCTCGCTGTGGGGTGCCGAGCATGAGGACCCTAGACTAACACCCTGAGTCTGTCATGAGATCGTTATCACCTGTTATTGGTACTCTTAAGGAACTATCTCGTCTACACAGAAGCCTGCCGCTTATAATTACTTGACCCTCCGCTTCTCCATGATCCACTGGGTACACTGACAAGCCATGTGCTCTCCTCTTCATTTTATCCCACCTATCCATCCCATGTATTATTCTCGTCGTCTCTCGAACGACCATAGTGACCGGAAAGCCCGCCAAGGGCGTGAACCACAGCAATATTAATTAGAGAAAGCTAGTCCGCTGATGTGCTTGAATGTCACCTTGGCCAAGCTTGGAAGCTGGATTCAAAAGTATAGCCGCGCCGAGTCTCGAACTCGGAACCTTGTCTGTGTGAAAGACACGTCATAACCGTTAGACCACGCAACCGCCCGTGCGTTCGTATTTTCCTCTGCCTCCTCGACCCTTCACGTGGTCTCCGTATATACGCCTAAGAATAATACAATCCATTTTACAATCCATTTCCTGTCCATCTAGCCAAGCGCAGAAAAGATCATACAACATATAAACACATAACAAACAAGAACCCACAAGTGTCCCCATGGCGATTCTAGGCAAGATCTGGAGTGGGAGGACGCACCGTGGCGAATTCCTCTGCCTTGGCCTCACGCCACTCGCAGCCATCTCTGAATTCACAATGACTAGAAAGCGCAATAATTTTTCGGACCGTAAGCAGCACAAAAGAGGGAAACCAGTGCGTGGCAAAGAGAGAGGGGGTTCTAGGACTCACTTGCACCGACTAGCATCCTCAATCTCCACCCCCGCTGCATCCCGCTCGCCACGCCAAAAACGAAGCACTTTCACGAGGTAGTCGTTCAAAATCTCAGCTGAATATTGGAATTTATGAATCCCTATAATAGGTGCGAGATTCTTTTCAGCCTGGCGAACGTGGGAAACTGTGGGGGGTGGGGAGGCTGTGACCGGGGGTGCAGGGGCCGGGGAAGAACGAGTGCTGTCTTGTCCCTGCTCCTCTACGATCTGTGAGGAGACGGCGGCCAGGCTTTCGGATTGAGGTATGGGCGTCGAAGTCGATGCCCTGGATTCGGGCTCCTGCACCGTTATTGGGTGTGGTTCCACCGGTATTCCCGTGGCCCCAGCTATCCCTCCATCAAAAGCTGTCATCACAGGAAATGCCGTCACTGCCTGAAACAAGACAAAGATGATCGAAGGCGAGTCTTACAAGGGTCGTTTAACTTGTCATGTGTGCCAGCCGTAGAGGGAGGTTGGAGGCTCTCTTGGATGGCCCATGCCAGGGCCAAATTTTCATCGTCATTCTCGACTCCATTGATGGTAAGCGCGGAATTAACTGTTTCGTACTGTACTGCCAGGTGTGGTCCGGGGGATCCAACGCCCAAATCCACGTTGAGCAGTGCAGCATCCACCTCTAGTGTGAATGAACCAATATTCGAGTGTGGGGTCGCACTCCTCTTGCCATCTCGTGGGGTGTCCACGGGGGATGGGCTCCCTTTCCGTTTCCCTTTGTAGTTGTTCAAAGACTGTGATCGCGACGGGTCTGGCCTCTCGCGATAGACGAGTTCCAGCTCGTCTTCGATACCTGATCCTTCCACGTCGAGGCCGGTTTCGGCTCCCGCATGAAAGCCGATGTCGAGTTCCCCGACGGCTTCATTCCAGGCGTCGGCCAAGTCTGCCACACAATCAGCTTTATGCACTCGCTTACTGAGATCGTTGGAGATACATAGAATCTTCTTGGCATGGAGAAATTGCTGGGAAAAGGGGGCATGCATTTTTAGTGAGAGCTGTGCCATGATAGAGGCGAAGGTCGTCGATGTGATGAGAGAGGATAAGAGCCGTTTGTATAGCATGAGTTGAAGTTGCGATTGGAAGCGGTCCCGAGGAGGAGGGACGGTTGGGCTATTTCTGGTCTTGTTGTCAATTAAATGCAAAATATATGTTTGGACGGGTTGGGATACACCGGGTTGCGCAGATGATAGATCTTGTGGGGATGCATATTGGAAGAATTTAGTAATAAGAGGTTGATGTGGTCGTGGGATATCTGCCTTCTGCTTTCCCTTGGTAGAGGAAGTTGGAGGAACTAGCGTGGGTTTCCGGACAATTTCGTCCTGTTCAAGATGCGTAAGTCCATGCAAACAATCAAAGAGAGGGAAAGACACACAATAATACCAAGGACCAAAATCCCGTCGATATAGCCCATGACAGGGAACTCTCGCTGTATGAACTAGTAAGTCTAAAGGATGATCCCGGTATCCGCCTAAGATTACATACGCAATATCCCAGGGTTCGAAGTAGTTGGAGTCCAGATAACATGGTTAAAATCCTTTCGAAGAAACAATCTTGTTGTTTTGTAGGCGGCGAAAGAGTAATTGACAGTGTCTCACCTCGATCCCCACCGTTCCTCTGGTGAAATCACTGGAATACGTATCTGTGCCGGCTGGAGAGCCTTTTCCAGCTTCTTATGCACAGCCTAAATGGAGGATATGAATCTTGTCCAAGAGAAAGAAACACACTTTACTTACGCGACCCGCCTCCATTGTTGACTCGCTTTTCTGCGCGGACAACTTCTTCACTTGGATGCGTTTTCCACGTGCAGTGATTACCTCTGGAGGTTTCTGAGCGACTTTGTCCCACCTGCTGCCCCATCTCAAGCTGTAGTCGAACTTGACTTCGCACCAATGCGGGCCAACAAGATCTGACACAGAGAGCGAACCCTGCTGGCGGTAGGTGGCCAGGAGACTCCTGCGAGCCACGCGAGGAGCAGGCCGCGCCATTACTGGTGGTGCAATATCTACCGCTGCAGGAGCCGGTTGGGTGGGAGGTTGCACGACGACGGTGGGCTCGGCGAACGCGCTTTGCGCTTTTGCCTCAATCGCGGTCACGAGATCCCAATCCTGTTGTGTGAACTCCCTAAAGTCAAACTCGTCGAACTCGTCGCCCTCCGGCGCGTCCAGAGACGCGCTTTCTTTGGGTAGCATGAACCCCAACTTGGTTGGGCGCGCCACCGGATGTAAGTAATGTCACGTTTTTGGTACGCGTTGCGATTCCTCGATTGCGAGGGAACTTGGCGTTGCTTATTTCTCACCCTATGAATGTGCCATTGGATCACACACACTTCGTTCAGTTACTCGTGCGCCGCGTGTCGAGAAGGCCGTCCGATACCTTGGGAATGAACTCGTGCACGAGACCGCGGGAGCATGTCCATTCCTTATCTCCTCTTCCTATTTTCTAGAGTTCTGGGAAAAAGGAAGAGTCTGGGAGAATGCACCCTAGCCTGTATACCCCCATTGTCGTAGGCACAGGTGTTTTCACCACGATGTTCTAGCAAATGACTCGAGGCCTCAAGCCATCTGCCATCCGTATCCGCTATGTACGGTTGGACGTTTCCATGTATGTCTACCAGCGCAACTTGCGAAACCATTTCTCAGTAATTCCCCAGTCGGCGCGAGGCTTATCGTGGGTCATTAACTATCTCTCTCCCACCCTGACAAATCCGTCACCCTTTATTCGAGGCCAGTGCACACCCCTCGTTTTCAGTTTGGGATTCTCCCCGTTATTTCCTGAATTTTTAGTGCTGGCAGTCGTAATCCCGAGCGCTGGAGGTCGGGTTCTTGCGACGATTCATTTAGGCACCTTTCGGGCTTTCGGCCTCCTCGATATCCGCTCGGATGTCTAGTAGCGCTCACTTTGGTCGCCCTGCAATTATGGAAGATATTGATAGGCCCGATGAGCCGCGGCGCTATTTTTTGTTTTTATTATTTTGTTTCTGCTGTGAGGTGTAGCCAAAGGATATGAGTACCGTGGGGAGCGGGAAGGCAATTTGCAAAGTTTGGGAGGGAGGAACTACTGAGCCCACCTAAGCAGGGTGTTCAGGGGTAGTGACCTTTTTCCTTTTTGTATGGCAACGGATTCCGGCACGAGGCGGTTTGACCGTTCCCCATATAATTACACCTTCCCCACAAGCTAGCCAGCGCCTGTTGACTTCCCCCCTCAACACCATCTACACACCTTTAAGCTACCATCTCCGCATCATCTTTCATCTACGATAGCATACCATTTGACGATTTGAGATATCGATCGTGGATGCCTCCCCCAACTCTGGGCACAGCGCCCAGCGCAAAGTTTTTCGACTCAGGCGAGCATCCTGCCTATAACGCTGCCTCTCATGTCTACTATGGCGGTCCTGAAGTCCACACCCGTGCTCGCACGTATAGCAACGTTGGTCTCTTTTTTTCTTCTCGTCCACCAGCACCACATCCACTGGACTCAATCGATGCATATCTTCTACAGGATTATCGACGCAAGCCCATAATTCAGAATCGTGACCCCAAGCAACGCAGGCTATCGCATGGCGAGTACCATCACCGCACTTCCCAAAGCGGAACAATGTGCT
Source organism: Hydnum rufescens UP504 (assembly GCA_014904985.1). Classification (NCBI taxonomy): domain Eukaryota; kingdom Fungi; phylum Basidiomycota; class Agaricomycetes; order Cantharellales; family Hydnaceae; genus Hydnum; species Hydnum rufescens. The sequence goes on along the minus strand of MU128959.1, from coordinate 169,588 downwards.
TACCATAATGGGTTCTTCTAGATGAGAAGGCCACCGAGAGTGCAGGGCCTCGTCGATTCCTTGTCGATGTCGAAGAAACCATTCGAATCGTTCTGGAACAAGAGGACACCGATGGCGATTTCCAGGTGGGCTCCTTCCACCCATGCCTTCAAGCTGATCCTATTCTTTATCATATCACACCCCATCATAGATCAGCATCACCGATTCTGGGCCAAAAATCATGTCACTGGGTACAGCGACAAGCAATGGTTTCAAATCTTTCGATATTCGGGTGAGTGCTTATCCTCCAAGCTGGAGCTTAGTGGGTCGATTGAAGACGACTTTCGCATTCATAGGGGACATACATGCTTTCTAACCTTCTTCAAGAGCTTGCGCTTGCTAAAGATCACGGGCGCAAACGGATCGTTCTCGACGAGAGTCGACTAACAGAGAACCCTGTTGACCGCCTCTCTCGCATGATCAAGACTTCATTCTGGAATGCTCTCACCCGACGGATCGATGGCGATGGTCTAGAAATCATCTGCGCAGATCCCAAAAACCGAACTGCTAATATCAGGCCCCTCATCTACGTACCCCACGGAGAGCCCAGGATGGCCGAGTATTATCGCCAGGTTGCACGAGAAAAGCCGCATCTGGGGCTCCAGGTATCCGTTCTCCCAGAGAAATGCGATAATCCTTACTTTGTACAGAGCCTGAATGATAAACCGGGAATTTTGGCCCTCGCCATGCGCGAAATTGATGACGGGCACGGTGGTACCTCCCTAAAAGGCATTCCATTCGTGGTTCCTGGGCACGATTCAACGAAGTTTGTGCATCTGATCTTGTTAATCGGGAAGGTTCCACTGAAGCTTGGTGGGGCGGGTAGTTATACAATTGGGATTCGTATTTCATCTCTCTCGGCCTTCTAGTCGATGGACAGGTGGACATGGCTCAAGGAATGGTTGATCATTTCGTCTTTGAAATTAAACATTACGGCAAGGTGGGTCAAGTGGGAGGCGCAACCGAGTTCAACTGACAAGCATGCATTCGGCAGATTTTGAATGGTAGTCGGAGCTATGTGAGTTTCATCCTTATCTATTACATCTGTCGGCTACTAATATGGGAAGTTTTCTCTTTGTACAGTATCTCTGTCGGGCTCAGCCACCGTTCCTGACGGATATGGCGCTTCAAATTTTCAATCAATTGGACCGAAGCAAAGCGAAGGAAAACAAGGAATGGCTCCGTCGTGCCATCCAAGCCGCCATCAAGGAGTACCACACCGTGTGGATGGCACTTCCTCGCCTCGACCCGGTAACCGGACTTTCTCGGTACCGCCCAGATGGTGTCGGTATTCCACCCGAAACGGAAGCATCGCACTTCACGCATATTCTGGAACCCTATGCGCACAAACATGGTCTTTCAGTATTAGACTTCAGCGAAAAATACAACGACGGCACAATTAAGGAGCCGCAGCTTGACGAATACTTTTTACATGACCGCGCCGTACGGGAGTCGGGCACGACACTACCTATCGATTTGAGAAGATCTGCGCCAATCTCGCGACCATAGACCTTAATTCGCTGCTGTACAAATATGAAGTGGATATCGCCACAGCTATACGGGACGTCTTTGAGGATAGCTTTGAAATCGAGGATGAATTCTTCCTTTCGCCTTTTCCTCCCTCGCCAGAGGCATTCGAAGCTGAGAAGAAGCGTCCGTCTCTACGGGCATCCTCGACAGCTGCTCCACAAACAAGCGAAATATGGTTCCACCGGGCTGCGCTGCGCAAGGAACTCATCGACCAGTACCTGTGGAATGATAGCCGGAAGTTATACTTTGACTATGACACTGTCAAGCAGAAGCAGATTAAGTACGAAAGCGTGACTGCTTTCTGGGCTCTATGGGCTGGATGTGCGAGCGAAGAGCAGGCCTGGAAGCTTGTGTATGCTATGTATTTCACTTTGTTCCGGTGTATCTACTGACAAGGCGGTTTGGGCTGGCGTGTTCGCAGGGCACATTCCATGGCTAAATTTGAAGTTATTGGAGGCTTGGTCTCTGGGACGGAAGAGTCTCGTGGTAAGATATCATTAGATAGGCCCAATCGACAATGGGACTTCCCGTACGTTTCCTACCTTTCACTGTAAATGTATGGCAGTCTTATTCGCCGTTCTGTCCTTGCAGTTATGCCTGGCCTCCACATCAAATTATGACGTGGGTGGGATTAGAAAGGTACGGATACCTAGAAGAAGCCCAGCGTCTGGCATACAGATTCCTATACATGTGTGTTTTTTTCTGTGTTTCTTCTGATGTCACGGACGCCAATTTTGTTTGATGCCAGGATGACGGTTGCGTTTGTCGATTTCAACGGAGTCGTCCCAGAAAAGGTGTGTGCTCCCATATATTCTAGACACTAGTGTCGAACGCGCCCTAATTTGGGCCTCGCTTCCCCACCCAGTTTGACGCAGTCAAGCTGTCGCACATGGTTGATGCTGAATATGGAAACCAAGGGCTGGATTTCAAGATGGTGCCCCGAGAGGGTTTCGGATGGATGAATTGTATGTGTTCCTTGGGCTGCTTATATCCTTTCCCCACTAATGCGTATGTGCTTCGCACATCAGCTGCCTACCAAGTTGGACTGTCGTTTTTGACAACGCACATGCGGCGTGCGGTCGCAACGTGTACAAGCCCGAAGTCTTCTTCGGGCGCGCCAGCGAGAACTCGAGTGTTCACCTTGGCCACCACCGGACATTATCAGGGACTGATCCTTTCGATATCGCCATGGACACCCTGTCGATCAACTAAGTAATTGGACACTTTTCAGCATCTTCACTTCCCATTTCTGTATTATCATCATCTAACACCCTATTGAACCTCGCTTCAACTTCACCACATGGTTCCGATTCGTTCCTGGCACCTGAACCGAGTCTCCTCTTCGTTCGTTCTTACTCTCACATCCGATTGTGCCAGCAACAAATCCGTTTCCATCTAATAATCAACCAACCAGCCCCGATCCATCCGTTATGTTGCACCTAAATATCCTTCCAGACATCCAAATTTAGTCCCTCATTTCCATGTTTCTCAGAGGAAAATCCTGCATCCCCTCCTGTCCTGGTGGCTTTAGTTCGTGCCTCGTTGGTAAACGACTGTCTCTAGCTCCTGTTATCCTAGGTAGCCAACGTCAGATTAATTGATATTGCTGAATCTCGAATTCTGGTCTTTCTCCTTTTCACTATCGAGTATCGGATATTTGGGCTGCGTAAACCCCGCAATGTTCGATTTTCCACTCCGGGGCAATAGTGCTTGGAGAAGTGAGGGGCATGGGCAGAGATGATTCCTTGAGGTGATAAAAGCAATGGTGGTATCAGATTTCGAAGGGAATCAGTATCACCTACAAGCGTCATGCACTACATGCACGAATGAATTTTTTATTACAGCAATGGGCTAGTGACGGCGATCCAAAGGGAGCAGGACAGATTCCCACGACCCGGTGTAATTGAGAAGCCGACTCAACGCCAGAATCTCCAAAATTTACGGAAAGTGCCGACGAACGCGACGAGCTCCTCGTCACGGCTCGTTGTTGTTCTATCATCTTGGTTTTCTATGCTACCCGCGTCAAGGCGGGCCATTGCTAGGCCCGTTTTCCGTCATGGTAGATCACCTGGGGCTAGAATGATAATTAGGCGGGTGAGTGCGGGTCAAATGTTTACTGCCCTCTCTCCTAGTTCCCTCACATTTGTTTTTCCATCGCAGAGATTCGCGACGGAGGAGGCAATAGAAACAGTCAAGGCCGGTGAAACACCTCCAAGTACTGCTGCTGCTTCGCCCCGACCGACGAAGAAGAAACAGCGCGGATTTGTATCGCGGATTGCGCTATATTCCTCGCTTTTTGGCGTCGTTTTTTATGGCGGAAGCACGGCGATCGCGCTGAGCAGCGAGCGATATCATGATTTTTTTGTTGAGAGCGTTCCCCTGGGCGAGGCCATCATGGATTACGCGGAGACACAAGGATGGGATGATACGACGCTGTTTGGACTTCCCAGGCTGGCGATTGACGGGACTAAAGGCGCCTACCGGTTCGTGGAAGGAGCCGTTTCCCGCACATTGGGCTCTCAGGGATATCCGACGCCGTCTCCTGCCTCAAAGGAATCTTCTACGGAGACCGGAAGACCCATCGTGAAGCGCGATACCAAGCCAGCGCCGTCACCCGTTTGGACTTCCGCAAACCGCGGTGCCGCCGGAGACAGCACCCCTGTGCCCAAACGAAAGACCTGCTCGTCCAAAATTCTCCCCTGAAATAGAAGGTCTGGTTCGGAAAGCTGAAGAAGCGCTGCGCAATGGTCCTCCAGAAGACTCCTCAACCATCCAGCCCCGTCCCATCGGAGCCTCGATCCTCTACATCCGAGGTGAAAGTGTACACGACCGAATTGCCCCTGGGATTCGAACCCCCACCCGGATTCTCTCGTCCCTCCAAGCCGAAGCCCGTCGAGGTTCCTCTGTCTGCCTCTAAGCCCGTGACACCGCGATCGCCCCGACCACCACCGGCACCGCCTCTCCCGCTCGTTGCACCCGCTGTTGCCGAACTATCCGCCTCTGAGCCCGTCATCGCCCACATCGCATCCAGCATAGACAACCTCGCCGGCTACCTTCGAGATAGCCCCGCCGGAGCCACTGCCGCCGCCAAGGACATACTCGATGCGGCCCAGGCAGATTTGGTAAAACTGGGCACGCGGATCGAGAGCGTGAAAGCAGGAAGAAAAGAAGAAACTCGAGGAACAACTTGATGCGCAGGCCCAGGAGTATTCCAAGAAGCTTCTTCAGCTGGAGGTCGACTCGCAGGATAAGATTGACTCTCAGGAGGAAGGGTATAAAGCCATGATTGAGGAGGAACGGCAACGGATCCTGCAGACGTACAAGGCCCGCTTGGTCGCTGAGCTGGAGACCCAGAGCCAAATCATCAACGAACGGTGAGCGATCCGGAAATGAATGATATATATACCCATTTTTAAATCTTAACTTACACTTCCCTTCTCCGGGCGGCAGCTTGAAGGAGGAAGTGATTGCCCAGGGTATTGAGATGCAGCGTCGATGGATACGTGAGATAAAAGTCCGTGTGGAACAAGAACGCGGGGGCCGGCTCGCCAAGCTCGATGACCTCGCGACGGGTTTGAAAAGGTTGGAAAGAGTGGCTCTGGACAACACGTCGTACCTGGACGAGAATCTTCGCCTGCACACCCTCTGGTCCGCCCTGCGTGCCTTCCAACAGCGCCGTAGACTCCCCTATACGCAAGCCCTTCCGCGAAGAACTGCGCGTCCTGCGACACGTCGCAGCTGCGCGCGACGAGCCGATCATCATCGCCGCCCTCGACTCGATAGAGCGCACAGATGTGCCCGACATCGGCGTCGAGCCCCTGACGGACTTGGTCTCCTGGTTTACGACCTCCGTTGCGCCGCGGGTCGAGAGCGTTGCCCTGCTGCCCGACCAAAACGCCGGGCTTCTCGCGCACCTGGCGTCGAGCGTCCTGTCCACACTGCGCTTCAAGCGGCACGGCCTTGTGGAGGGAACAGACGTCTCGAGCGTCCTGGCGCGTGCGGAGCACTTCCTCTTGGAGAAGGATCTGGACAGCGCTGCGCGGGAGCTGAACCAGCTGAGAGGCGTGCCAAAAGTCCTACTCGTAGACTGGCTATCGGCGGCTCGGAAGAGACTTGAAGTCGAGCAGGCACTCGCGGTATGTATCTTCCCCCCCCCCCCTCCCCCCTTTCTCAAGCACTCTTATTGGTGGCCAGCTTTTGGAATGCTGAAGGGACGTCTCTCTCTCTTTTTAGATCATACATTCTCAGGCAACACTTTCATCGCTCCTGGTAGTATGAGAAACATGGTCATCCTAGCATAGAATTCTATACTTTCGAGATTCGAGATACAAGATACAAGCACGGTGTTTCTAAGACGATGATTTGAGTAGCACACAGGGTAGAGCGACAAGATGAACAAACAGAGAGACGCGATCGGGAATCAGGCCACAGGATTCATAACGAGGGGGATAGACAAAAAATATAACGACGGCGTAGCATGTACATTGGTTAGAAAGGGAGAAAGAGAGAATACATGAAAAAAACGAACGAATGGGAAGGGGGGGGGATTTTTGGACAAAACAAGCAGCTCGAGGCTAAATGGAAGGTCATATCGCACTGGTGGGGCAGCGCTCTTCCTCGAAAATGCGGAGGGACATCTTTTCTCCCGAACCGATAGAGGCAACAGCGCGAGCCCAATCCGCCTGAGTGACGATATGCATGTACGAAAGATCCGGCGAATCCACAGGCGAATGCTGTAGTTTTCGTCCCGGGCTCGATGGGGGTGATGGGGGTGATGGAGGGGCCAGATGGTTTCGGCAGTACAGTGCTGAACGCCTCAGAGACTTGTTATGAACATCAGACTGCAGGATCGATCTCGGCAAACTCCAGGACAGCTCGAGAGCCTCAACCTCATGAAACCGTTTCGCGATCCTGGCCTGAACCTCTTCCAGCACCACATTTCGAGGCAATTTAACGAGGACAGCGGAACCACTCGGTACGTGGACTGCTTTCGCAGTAAACATCATTGGGATGGGGTTGGCGGAGGACGAAGGCTCGACTTGGCTGGTCGCTCAGTTGGTGGCACAGTGGACAAGACAGAGGACAAGAAAGACGAAGTCGATTGGTACCGGGAGAGACGGAAATGTCCGGGTGAAGCCTTCTGGAAGGGCCCCCCTGGGGATCGTTCTGGATTCGCGACTTGGACAGTTGTAAGACAATGGAGAGATAGGGGAGTATCGGGTTCCTCGTCGAGGGAAAGGAGGGTGTGTGTAAGATCCAAAAATGAAGGGCGGAAGGACGCAGATGAGCGGCGAGAAGGCGGTGGTGTGTCCAGTGTTTGGAGACTACCCCTTACGCTCACACTACCATGACTGCTGCCGCTGCCACTACGGCCTCTGCCATGCATATACAAGTTTACCAATTCATCTTGGCCAACCGAGAGCACAGGACTTTGGGAAGCACTGCCACCATCTGGTTCCTCCAATGGATACAACACTCTGGGAAAGTTTGTGTTTTGTCTCGGTTCAACAAACGATTTCCGAGCGAGCACGTGAGTCGGAGAACGGGGCGCACGGGATTCGGCATGGGACTTGGGCGACAGGGGGTCGCCTACGTCGGCCCGGGGGGCGGAAAGCCAGCACCGAGATGCTTCCAGGGGGCTTTGATCCATGGGCTCTCTGTCCGTATGCCCAAAGAACTGCTCTGCTGCAACGAGGAGGGAGGATGGACGAACAGATCGATGCACTGAGGCCATATGGGGAACATCGCGACCGATTCCAGAAATGGGTGATGAAGGGACCGAGTTTGGAGAGCGAGCAGATGAAGCGATAGGAGAAACCGGTGGTCCCGACGTCTGACCAGGACGTAGTGGCCGCGTATCTGCCATCATGACAGAAGAAAATTCTTCCTGAGTAGGAGATATGATTTGGAAATCCCGCATGAATCCCTCAAAAACGCGACCACTCCGATTCTCTGCGCCATGTTGCTGGTTTGGAGATCGGGTTCTTCGTACGGCACGTGTGGTCGATTCCCCCAGCGGACCCTCCCGAGATATTGTGGCCATCTCATGTGAGTGGGTCACTTGACTCATCGATAAATCCTGCCTCCTTGGCAATTGTTCTTCTTCCTCTTCTTGGACAGGGGAATGGACCGTTGGTGGCAGGTTCAAGGTCCGGGGCCGCGAAGCCCGCGCACCAGCTCTCGATGTGTTGGTACTGGGACTAGCATCATGCTCAGAACAGTCATATCTTTCGGGACTGTTACTGCGTGGACGATTGGCGATTCCGTTCGAGGCATTACTAGGCGTCTGTTGAGGAGGGGGCGACCGACCAGAGGTTGCTGTTGCAAGCGGGTCGACGGTCAAAAGCGACGAAGCGGACTGGGGTGCCAACGTTGAAGAAGATGGGAAGAGACCGTTGGTATCGATACGTAGTCCGTTGGTTTTTTTGGAGGGAGGTGGCTCTGGCGATGGAATACGGGATGCGGGAGAAAACAAAGAGGGTCGTAGACCCCCAGGGGCCGTAGAAGGTCGCCGCGGAATTGGTCGCCCAGGATTGCGGGTGGGAAGGGGTGGGGGTGAAGACGAGGTAGACGGCCTGGTGGAACGCGACCCGGGTTTAGATTCCCCAGTTACGCTACCCAAGGACACGGTACGAGTCAACCCCGATGAAGGGCCTGGAGATGCTACCTGCGCAGATGAGTCTCTATCTCTCTTCCACCATGCGAAGAAATCGCGAACGGTAGGCATCCGAAGGACTTGAATGACGATTGGGTGGTTCGAAGCAAACAAAGCGAGAAGAAATGAGCCAAATTCATCCCCGCGCTGTTCGATAGTGATGCCGCGAAATAAAATAATCTTCTTCGTGAGCTTCGGCACGCCTGCGTCGTGCACGTCGGATGACACGGAGAGACGATCTGAGCCAAAGGGAAGCGAAACGAACGAAGCGGCTCGGTTAGCGGGACGCATGGCATCGCTCGGACTCTCGCGTGCGACGCTTGACAGGCGTGTATATTCTTTCTCGACGTCACGCTGAAGTGCGAGGCAGTCGTCCCAGAGACGCCACACTTCGTACTCTTCTTGTTGGACCTGAATGACCGGGAGCTGGGTTGTGGTCATGAATGGCTGTAATGCGGACTCCATAATGCCACGCATTCATTTTCTTGGGGGGGAGAGGACGCACAGCGAACGAGTTCGGAGGAGGTCGTATAACTAGATTTCGAGATTCGGGTGGGTTGCATCGGAGGTCTGGTGCCCTATGTATGCTGCCCTGGGACTACGCATGGCTCTACGATGTTCAGAACCAGGCACGCTCATCCGCAGACGCAGGAAAGACTCGGGAGTCAATGTGAGGTATGCGATTCCCTGAGGCCTTTTTTTGAGTCGTAGAGAGGAAAGGAGGGGGTGCCTTATCTCTAAAGGGGTGCTCGAGTAATTGTCGGTGAAAAAGTCCGACTGTCTGGAGGATGATGTCAAAAGAGTAACTGTGGCACGAGGATTCGGAGTCTCCGTCCAGGATCAGGGAGGGGCTGGTAGACCATGATAATACCAGATTTGAAGTGATCAGTGATTATTTCCTTAGTTAATTCCAAGTTGATTTCATATCACAACCGGATGGAGTCTGTCTTGTTGCCAATGACGCCAAATCTTCCAATCTCCAAGGCAGAGTCTAGACCACCGGGGTTGCGGGAGAATGCTGCGCGCGGTTGTGATCATTTACTCCCTCCTCAGCTGTGTGAGTACGGGCGCAATCTGCCCCTCAGGATGAAGAGAGCTATTGAAATCAAGTGACAACGATAGGCATCGATAGGTATCGATAGGTATCGATAGGTATCGATAGTATTATGGACAGGGCCACACCTCGTGGGACAGCGCGCAGGACCCGGCCGACGGTAGCGTGGGCGCAAAAAGGAAACATATTGACTCTATTGAGTAAACGGCTTCGGCAAAGTCCCGTAATATGGACCCTCGCGGTACGCCGCCAAAATGATAATTCCTCTCGATATCACACAGTCTGCCCGGGATTACCCTCCCCTGCCTCCGCATCTCATCTCGCTAGGCTCAGACGAGGTCCTCATCGTCGAGCTCCAAGGCTCTTTGACCACCCAAGGCGACACAAGCGGACAACCAGTTGGCACGCTCGTCATCGACTCCCAGACCAACGTGAGAGGGACCCCTACCGTACCCCTCCTTACTTCCCCCTTCCCTTATTTAAAAGCTGATCGTTGTTGTGTAAAATTTCCTCATATATTATTTGCTTACCGTGACGACTCGTGCGTCCGCCGCGCCCATATGTCCCATATCCCCTCCAGAAACCAACACTCAAGATCGGCCATCATCTCCTGGAAGGCACGATCCAAAATCTCCCGAAGCCATACGCTGTGCTGGCTCGGTCAAGCCACCCGAGCATACAAGTTGCCGATGACCCCGATCTCGTGGTGGTGCGTGTGAGCCATTGCCAACGAACAGCCGTCGGATAATGGGGGCAACAGCAGCACCACTAGCTCAGCATCGCAAAAATAACGCTTCCTACAACGTGATTACCATTGTCAAGAAAAAGATCGTATTTGCAAACCGTCCTGTACCTATTGTACCCACAAGCATGAAATCCTGACAAGGTCGGTCCTCGCTTCCAACTAGTCATAGGGGTCCTAGCTTATCTTCCCCTTGTCATTACAAATAGATTGACCGCAGACGAGGCTCAAAATGGTCTCTGCACGGCTCTCCTGCCGTACAACGAATTAATGATCTTCTGGCGGCGACTGCCTATTAAGGTGATGTTGCATTGCGAGAATAAGTGACTATGCAAATGCTACTATGATAGGGCTGGATAGAAGTACCAACTCGTATGAATTGAGGCAAAGAAAAAGATGTAATGATATGATTGGGTGATGAAATGTAACGTGGGCGGACGATCTCGGAAATCAGTGGGAGACATGCATGAATAATAGTTACATTTCGGCCATGATGGAAGCAGAAGTTGCAATGGAAATGATGGTCATAAGGATATTGCAATATCAGTGGCATGTCTTTTCACAAGCAGAAGACAACACCAATAGGTCGAGGCCAAGAAATTCAGCACACTGGAGTCGGTACCTATGATTCAATCGTAGGTGGACTGTACTTGCGCCGCAACTTATCGTCCCTCGGAGTACTATTAACAAACGCAACGAAAATGTAAGATTCTCGGTCAAACCAAGACCCTATAAGCAAATGTTCAAACTTACTCTTTATGAAAATGTATACCACTTCCAATCGCTAGTTGTTCTGAAGACTTGGATGGATTGGATTGCGCAGGATCCGCAATATCGCCTTCTTGAGGCACCCAGCCAGCGCCGATGGTAGTGGCTACAAGAGTAGGCACCATGGCAAGCAACGAAGGCCTAAAAACAAACGCCAACGGTCAAGCGACGATCACAATATTCAAAACAGCCAGCATACAGTTGAATCCCAGCTCGCTCGAGTTGTTGTGCCGGCTTTGACCCGCAAAATTGGAGGCTCTTCGCACACGACCTCCACGGATTCTGGCAAACGTGGTCAAATTCTCCCGTACGGCGTTGATTGCTGGATTCCACGACTGGTGGAATTGACCGGCAGTCATCGGATTAATAACCGGTAACTTCTTGGGGTCATCCAAGACGTGTAGCCATATTAGGAGCCTTTCGCACGGCCCGTTCGGAATGCACCGAATTAAAACTCCAAGGGGAAGAACGAGTAAACCGAGTGACATGGAGATACCCCAATCGCGCCCGTTCATATTCGTCACCTGGAAGACTGATCCACCCACCAAGACGATCAAGATTTGAGCGCCAATCTCTGATAACAAAAGGCGAAGAGAATTAGAAAATGTGACATTAATTAAAATTGAAAATGAACGGATGTCACCAATGAGAGTAATGACCCAGAAATACCAATTGTCGAAAATGCCAGCGAAAACATTGAGTTTATTGTCGATTCGTCGACAATTGATTGAATTGAATATTTGACTGAAGACGTACGCATTGAAAACGAATGTACCGAGCTCGGTCGATTTTTTGGTTGCTTCGTATTCGGACAATCGGCGATAGCCAAAGATCGCATTGCCGGCAAAATGGAAAACAAGGACGACGATGATACTGTAGAGGGCCTGACCCAATATCATCTTGTACATGTCCACGCTGAAGAGCGGCGCCGTCTGACGATCCGGCTTCCGATTCAGTAAGCTCCGGTGGGCCTTGTCTGTCGCCAATGCCAGAGCAGCAAACGTGTCCATGATGATATTGATCCAGAGCAATTGCACGGCAGTGAGCACAGACTCCTCACTGCTCGAAGCTATAGCCGAGATACAGGTTATGAAAACGGCGGACAAGTTGATGGTCAGTTGAAATTGCAGGAATTTCTTGACTGCATCGTTCACACATCGACCCCACATGATTGCGTTGACAATGGATGAGAAGTTGTCGTCCATAACAATGATATCTGAGGCTTCTTTAGCTACCTCTGTCCCAGCGATACCCATCGAGAATCCCACGTGGGCTTCTTTGAGAGCTAGGGAGTCATTTGTACCGTCGCCGGTGACACCCACGATCTCACCAAGGGCCTTAAGCTTGGCCACAAGGATCTTTTTGTCTTCAGGAGACGAACGGGCAAGGACCTGTTCGCGAACAATGACACTTTTTAAAACTAGTGCGCGAACCCAGATGGAGGAGGCTTACCTGGAGCCTGGGTACAATCTCAAACAAAGCAGAGTCACTTAACTGGCGAAATGCAGGTCCCTCCATTATGATGCCCCCAGAGGTATATATCCCGCACTGCGTAGCGATTGATCGGGCCGTGAGAACATTGTCCCCAGTGCACATCTTGACCGCGACACCCGCTCTCTGGCAGTCAAGAACAGCCTCGCGCACGCCTGCTCGAAGAGGGTCTTCGATACCAACAATACCAATAAGAGTCAGGTCCTGCGCGAGATACGAATAAGGAACCTGGTCGGTCCCATCCGTATACTCGACCGGAGGCCACTTTTCAAAGTCACGATAACACAGCGCGATAGTCCGCAACATCTGATTCGCGTAGAATATGATCGTGCGCGAGATGTTTTCCTTCCCTAGTTCGTCGATCGGATTCGTGTCGATATCCTTCGAAGTGGTGTTAACCGAATCTTCACCTGGCTTACGGACGATGACATGGCGCGTGCACTGCCGAGATAGAACTTCGCTAGCCCCCTTGAAGAACACACGCCATCGATTATGCGTAATCTTAATCGCGACACCCATAGCCTTCCGCTCGCTGGTGAATGGTATCATCTGGACGACGTGGGCAGATCCGCGCGTCATCTTATAATCCGGCCACCCGAGTTCCTTTGCAAAGCGTAAGAGCGCACTCTCTGTCTTGCTTCCAATGAAGTCCACTTTGCCGGACGAGTCGATATCTTCAAACGCCGTCGAGTTTATGCAGATGGCATCATTGAACAGAAATACGGAGCTGCGGCGAGAGCACTGAGCTCAAATCGGCCATGTCGAATGCAAAATCATCTTTGTGGCGTCGGGTTGTGGTAGTCACATCCTGCGTCGGAGGAGCGCCAGGTTCACCTTGTTCCGGAGGGGGATTCGGTTTAGCCTCGAAGTTATCGGCATCGGCATCGGCATCACAGCTGCCCTCATCACCAACGTTACTGCGTTCGTGATGCTTTTCGAAATCCCGAACGTATTTGCCATGTATACCAACGGAGCCCACAACAATGGTCATGGAATTCTCCGTGAGTGTGCCAGTTTTGTCTGTGCAGATGACGCTGGCATTGGCCATCGTCTCGCACGAGCCTAATATGCGTACGAGGAGATTCGCGCGCAACATCCGCTTGGTGGCAAAAGCGAGGGCGAGTGTGACTGCCAACGGAAGACCTTGACCAATTCCCTGTCAGGGATGGCTTTCATGTGCAACGGAGATACAACGAACCTTCCGGAACGGCTACGACGATAACTGTGACAGAGATGATAAGGATCTGGATAAAACTCATGGCCCTTGCGTTCGCCGTCTGATTGGGTTCAGTTTTGAGCTCGATGAAAAAGCGGATCATGAGAGCGGTGAATAAAATTAGACCGGCCAAACTGCCGAGTTTGGCGATGAGTTCCGCGAGCACATTCAGTTTATGCTGCAGAGGAGTATACGGGTTGCCTTCTTGCAACCCTGTTATGCGATGCGAACGTGGATTAGAAACACATGCACATGATGGTCTGAGAATCTTTACTGACCCATCATAATCCGTCCATTGAAGCTCTTTTCACCGACGGCGATGACAACGTACGAACCAATCCCTTCAGTTACCTTGCTGCCACTGATGATAAAGGGATCCTTCTTGGGTTGGCGATGATCCTTTCCACGTGCCTTCGCTGAGCGAGCAGCCTTAATCTCTTCCATGCACTCCTCGAAAGATGCTTTGCGGACAGCATCAGACTCCCCTGTAGCGCTGGACTCATCACAGCGAACGTTGTGTCCACGAATAAAAATCCCATCGACAGGAACGATCTCGCCGGCCTCGAGAATACCGATGTCACCAACTACGACGTCCTTTGTGACGCAAAATTGAGGACGGATGATAGTACGGCAGACGCTATGACAACTCGACGGACCTTAATATTTAAGAGAGTTTCAGCACCATCACGGATGATTTTGATGTCACGATCTTCTTTCTTGGCGTTGAGAGCGTTGAATTGCCGCTCTTTCTGCCAGTCGTTTATGCTGCCGACAGCGACGACAAGAACGATGGCAATGATAATGGCAACACCTTCCACCCAATCGACTTTTGGGGCGGTACAATTCTTCGAGCCATCTGAACAAGGGACCTTGGCGCGAGTAGTCCCAAAATCTTGGTAAAGGCCAAGTGAAAGTGACACGGCTGCGGAGATGCAGAGCATTATCTAATAATACAGAAGGTCATCGAACTCGAGATTTTGGGGGAATTGAAAATTCAAAAAAGTATCGTACCAAAACACGATCTCTTAAAGCCATCCACATGAGGTGTAGCAACGAAAGGGTCTTTCGAGGGGGCAAGGCGTTAGCTCCGTAGATTTGTCTGCGTTGATCTAGAGTTGCGTTGAAAGCCTTGAAGCGTTGTTCAGCAGAAATGCGACTGCCGGGAGGCTGGCGCCCACTATCACTACCACTAAACGCAGTGCTACCCTCTCCCCCGATGTCAACTGCGGATACGTCGTCATCTGGATGAGCATAGTCGGAGGCAGGAAATTCTTTGCGAATTTTGGTGTTTAACCCATGAATACTATCGGAACCAAGGCCATCTAGGACCGCAGCAGTACCGCCCCATGTCTCTAGCTGGGACAGGTTCTTCGGATCTACGCAATGAGCGAGGTGGGTGGGATTGAAAGCGAATGGCGTTGGATCCGTATGATCCTTTCCAAAATCAAGCTGGGGAGGCCGCTCCGGAGCCTCCCCAAACTCCCTCGTGAAGGGATCAGGCAGTTCCTCTATTGGGGTGATCGGGAGGTCGGTAATTGGCGATGCATGGTGATCGGGGTCGGTGTCCGCAGTACTCCCCTCTGCAGAGCTCCAGCTAAGTTTCCGGACGTGCTGGCGAGGTCCAGTGGGTTGCAATAGCTGGAGAGA
Source organism: Hydnum rufescens UP504 (assembly GCA_014904985.1). Taxonomy (NCBI): domain Eukaryota; kingdom Fungi; phylum Basidiomycota; class Agaricomycetes; order Cantharellales; family Hydnaceae; genus Hydnum; species Hydnum rufescens. The sequence continues at coordinate 154,446 of MU128959.1, read as the reverse complement.
GCTCTTCCCAGAGTTAATGGTTGGATTATTATCACGAAGTTTGGTAGTGTCATGTTGTTCAAAACCAATAGAGGTGGCGGTCAATGTAGGGCTAGGGGGGGAGTAAAATATGTTTATAGAGCCAGCGTCTGAGTCAGGACCTGGAGTCTGAGGGGATATTGAAGGAGGATAAGAAGATGTTCCCTGTGAGACCACGGAGGGGATTCTAAGTAACTCGGGAGGCGGATGGGGCACCGAAAGGGTCAGATGGCCATATGTATCTGAGGGTGGGGGGTCCAATGCCGTTTCGATAGAGGTGATGGGTGAAGGACCGTTCGGAGATGAGTGTGGAGAATAATCGTGAAAGTTGTCATCATCATAAGCCTCGGTGGTAATTATGGTCGGGAGTGGGATGGCCATTGTTCCCTCGATACAAGGCAGACCAGACAGAATGCACCAAGTCAAATGAAAGACAGAGGAAGGGCACGTTACAGGGCGCAAACAGAAGGAATGGGATTCTCATACACCTGTTTTACCCATAAATTTGCATCCGAAGGCGGTGTAAACTCATTCAATCGTATCTATTGGTAACAATTCTCAACCCTAGACGTGTAGCAGTCTTACGGCAGTCAATTCCCATTCCAGCCCAGGAGCTTTCTCATTCCCGTCGTTGGCCGCCCCCAGTGCGCCCGTCTTTTTCCGCCCAGCCTGCCATAGTGATTCTCCGGTTGTCTAAGTTCAACCGGCAATTACCAACCCCCGCCAAGCGCAAAACTGAGATTATTCCATGTTCCTGGTAACTTCAACCGACCCCTGCAAAATGCGCCTCAAATTCCCCCCTTTGGATCCTTCACAGCTCTCTAGCCTAGCCTCCGGATGTCCGCCCATTCCTTCTCCACCCGAAGCGACATCGGCAGGGTCACGTGAGAATCCCGTTCGCAGTCAGGATCATCACCCGGGATGTGAGGATGATCTTATCAACCGGTTTGCTGTTAGTGTCTTGTGCGGGACGGCCGCATACATTGTGGTATCGCTGGGCCCACAAAAGCATCAGTTTCTTCTTCCCCTTTAACACCAGCAGAGTCGGGCCGAATAGATTGTTTTATCTGTGTCTCACGGCGATTAAGACCGTCTCAAACCTGTCCATCCACATCCACATACTTGAAAGCAAGCCTGTCGACGCATGGGGGCTTTGCACGGACAATGCTAGGCGTGTGGACTGCTCGCATCAGAAAGGAAAGGACTGGCTGATAAGCGCATTGTTCTAGGGTTCGTCTGAAACTACTACATGTATATATATAATGATGCCTTCAATCTCAACTAGTCACGATGTTGAGATCTTCGGCAAAGATCCTCTCATATTCTCCATGTGGGTGGGTGAGTATTCTCGGCATCCATGTGTGAGTAAAAATTTTCGGAAATTGTCAAGCAATGTTGTGGCCAACTATCACAGGAGAAATATGACGAGGAGAAATCGTATGAAATACTGTAAATGGGCATAGGGCTTGCCAGGTTGCCCCTGAAAGAATTTGTAATGCAACATTGATAAGCGCGCGCGTCGGTGTCGGGGAAAGGAATTGGTGTTGTGGTCTTTATCATGCACGACAGTGTGAATATTTTGGGAAATGAAAATAAGGCAAGGATTCGCAGCACGACGTAAGGCCACAACCCTAACCATTCAAATAATAAACAGTGCGGTATCAAATAGGTGGCCTCTCTATTTGTGCTGCAACACCACTGAACCTGCACTGAAGAGAGACACCCCGGCTCAGTTCCGTTCCCGGATGAGCGGCAGGCTATGTGGATTCATACTGTGGGGCAGATTTTTCCTGACAAGGGCGGCGCCGCTTTGGCCGATCGAAATGCGTAAAACCGCAGTATAGGAGAATTATACCAGCACCCCGGAGTTACTCTTATCGCTCACCGCAGGCTATGTTGCAAAGACATGGGCGCCCTACCCGTGATAAAAGAGGTTTTAAAAAATGAAATTGATGTCAAAGCATGAATCCGCCATCGTCCCTGTGCCCAGGCCCCGCAGCCAACCACAATTCCACGCAGCATGAAAGGTGGGAAGAAAATTCAACCGCCGCCTGTGACTGTGGCGAATGCGATGACAGTGCATTCTTTGCGATCGTATCTTACATTCTCCTAATGGTGGAGCGCGGCGTAAGGAGTAAACCCGAAGTGCACAGACAATCTAAAAGCCCAATATCCCCACCCTGAATGGTGCGATGGTCACATTGAAGCGAGAATATTCTCTTCCAGTCAAGAACCATGAGCGGTGCAGGGGGCCATCGAATATGCCAGTGGCAGCACTCCACTCACTGAACAGAATCTAATCAGTCACGGCCGGCAATTTCCTTGAGGCTATGCCATCTGTGGAGGCACTGGGAGGCCCACCTCCGGTCTCAGCCCCAATCCTTCCTAATTTCACATGTGGTCGACGGATGACGCAGCGCCTCAGGTGCAGTGGCACTGGTTTATATTCGATTACACGAATCTACTGTATAAGCTCCTGAAAGCTCTTGAAAGCTTATTTACCTACATGGAGAGCTTGGTCATCCTCGCCAGTCGAGCCGAGCCGACCGGTCAATTGATCGGCTGGTCCTCGTATCGCCATGGATGGTAATGGTGAGGCTAGCACTGTTAAGGGAGAGTTTTCATGGGAGTACCCAAAAACGGCAGCCACGTGTCCTGTTATGTTGTGTTGGGTTCCTTGGTAGGTCCATATATGCCAACTGCTGATTATTGTATATTGAATCCCAGGTACGAGTATACGAGAAGGTTGGTGATCGGACGGGGACCCGCCCCGCTTCGCTAATTCAGGCCCCATACTGTACTCCAATATTCCACTTCTCTCGATTGTGCAATGCTCCATTACGAGATTCGGTTAGTGCAGATTAAATTTGGCAGGGTGCTCTGGAGCCTCGCAGTCATCGCTTTCGGTGCTCCAACTCCCGAAAGCTGTTTGTCACTGGGCATTTGCATCCGAAATAAGCCTGTAATCAAGCGGCTCAACTCTAACTCGGTTGGCGTCGGCAATTTCTTTGTAATGAAGGAGTCAGGAACACGACTGATTGTGTGACCCAGTATGATGCAAGAGCGGAACTCCTCTCGATCGGATGCAAAACTCGAATAATTTAATACTCGCAATTGCACGCACCAATCGAAGTCTGAGCATTTCAAAACCAGCTCGTTCGCAAAGTTTGATCCCGGTATCGCCTCAAGTTCTTAGGCGCCTCGCGCCTGCAATGCTGCTTTATGTAATGGTCTGGAAATAGTGTTTTCGCTATTGGCCATTGTCGCGCAATCGTCGCCTGCTTCCAAATACATATATTCATTCTCATTTCGACCCCATTGCGTAGCAGCCACTTCATTACCAACCATATATAACACCCCTAAGAGAAAGGATGTGCTGATTTCTGTATATATATGCGTGGCTCTCATCGACAATCTCGCGAATTGCCTCTATGCTCCCCTTCCACATACGAACATAACTTCCACACCGATTATTCTACCCACCGTAACCACCACGATGGGGGGTGGAGTGGAGGGCGCGAAATCCCCCTCACGCTCTGTCAGTGGAATGGGTTCCGCGGGCCACTACATCTTTCGACATATTCATCATTCATCCAAGGGCCCCCTTCGCCACACACATTGATATCAACACAAAAAAGTTAAATATACAACCAAATTTTGTGGCAACCAAAGCGACCCTAGATCATCACCGAAAATATATAAAAGGTGGAAGCAGGGGCTCATCTCGCCCCCGTCTCGGCAGCATCAGGGGGGAGGCTGGCCACTCCTAATGATTACCATACTGCAGGACGTAAATACTCCCAATAAACACACCCAAAACGGCAAGAACAGCAGCAAACACAAGGACCACCGCCCTGGTATGCACTACACTGTTATAATCGTGAATCCTGGGTTCCTGGATATCGTGGGTAATTTTGAGCCCAAAATTTCCCGCGTTTTCGGGCACCAAAATGTGGTGGTCACCTTACCGATAACTACCTACATAAGCTGGTGGTATATTTTCCCAACTGATCGTGGAAGGGGGGCGGACGCCTTGGAGACAAATACCCAAATGACCGCTGGTAGTCACGCACGTCGAGCGGTTATGCCATCCTTTCTTTCCTTCTGTCTTTCCAACCTAGTGTGTCTCCTTTCCTTTCCTCCAACGTCCAGCGGTATCGTATATGTGGCTTCATCCCTGTCTCCAATCATGCGGAATGCCGAGAAAAGTCGATTGATCAAGAATTGCATACCAACCGCCACCCAATAGATCGCTAGTATCTTTACGCTTGTCACCCCAGCAGCACTGCCGAAGAGCGAAACAAAAGAAAAAGGTACGCGGCGGGGAAGGTTAGGCAAGAGGAGGTTACCAACCTAGACGGACGTGAACGCAGTGTACACTTTTCTGATACGCTTCGGCAGGTTTGACAAGGCCAAGATTTTTTTTTCAAATGGTGAATCCTTCCCCCCTTTTCTGTTTTTCTTTTCTTGTTTTTTTTTTTTTGTTTTTAGTTTTTGTGGCCTCAGAGCACCTTAGGGGCGATTCTCCCGGATTTCATCCCGAAACTGGGCCGAAAGTATCAACATGCTTTTGTTGGATTGTTAGGATATAACTTGACAGAATTCGCAGGGGGTCCTGGGTCCCACAATATAAGACGCAGACCACCTTTGATCCCAAGGCAATCATGTGAGAACTCCAGTGAATACTACGAACGCCATCAAGATTCATGCGAAGGCAGCACACTTGGAATTTGCTCACGTCAAATCGAACTACAGGTAGATCGAGAATATGGTGACGATACAAGTGAGGGACATACGTACATACGATCAATGAAAATGACAGGGGCGATGAGAAGAGGCAGTGGTACTGGTTACATGTGTTTGAGGATAGCGCAAGGTCATCGACGTCGTCTTGAATGCTTCTCATCACAAAGAAAAAAAAAGAGAAACGAAAAGAGAAAAACATCAATTGAAGAGAAAATATTTCCGTCTGGACAAATCGAATAAGCGGTGTTCCGAAGAGAGGTACATAATTCCAAAGAAGAATAGAGGAAATCGTGAAAGGAAGGTAAGATTGGGCAATCTCGGGCCCATAGAACGAGAGGAACTATGAGGAAGCGTGCAGATATGTCAATGTTGTGGGTGGGACACGGGAAATATGGGACCGAGGAAGAATGTCGGTGTCTCTGTGGAACTGATCTATGCCGGGACGATATGACAACTGAGGGAAACAGTAATGATGACGTGAGGAAGGGAGTTGCAGTCCATGAGGACCGCAGGGGCGGCTATGGTACAGGGTCCGTCGACGGAGGTTATCAGATGAATAGTCACGTCCGTCACTGACGGGAACGACGTGTGGGATGACAGCAAAATGGATAGAACGCAAGGGAGATAGGTGTCGAGTCCAATTGAGGTCAGGAGAATCAGAATTCAAGGTAATACAAAATATACAAATCAATTCGTTGAGGTGACAGAGGTTTCAGCGAGAGATAATTCTGATCCTGAGAAGCGTAGACAGTGGGCGTCGTGGAGAAGGCCATGCCAAATTTGACAAGTCCATGGGGCCATAGGTCGGGATAGAAAAAGCGGAGGCGACCACAAACGAGGGGTACGGTATGTCCAGAATTGAGGGGCTAAGCGAGCGCCAGATGGTGAACTAGAGGGTCGTGCAAATGGACTCCAATGCACTTAGGAGAAAAATATATCGACTACAGGGCGAGCCAACCCAAATCCCAACCACCGCTGGAGAGGGCATCATTTCTTCCACAGTCCTCGATCTTAAAGAAAGGTAGGGATCGGATGAGTGGGCGGGGAAGCAAATCGGTGAAAAGGATGAAGACTCTATGCGCTGGCACCAACCAAATCCCCACCAGCGCTATCGTGCACGCTCCCGCTACTTCTCCCTCCAGATCTCATCAATCGTGCCGAAGTTCCAACGCCACTTCCATTCAAGCGTGGGGGTGACGGCGGATCATCCTCAAACAACCTTCTCCCAACAGTAGTAGCGGAGACAGTACCCTCACTCAGTCCCGCGCCACCATGAGGATGAGAGTACGGACTACCGCCCATGTTCGTCGGGATTGTCGACGCTCGCAACGGACTCGAAGGTGAAACATTGAGGTACTCCGTAAAGCTGAATGGTGGCTGTCGTCGCCCACCACAAGCTCCGCTACTACCTTGACTATCACAAAACGATGGATTCGGGCTCGTGCTCCCTGAAGGGAGGTCTTTGGCGCGACAAGGTGCGGCCGCCAAATTTAATGGGGACGGGGGTGGCGATGGCTGCGAAGCAGGACGTTCAATTTTAGATGGGACGAACGCCTGCTCAAGCAGTGTGGTCTCAGAATCCATGGCCTCTCTCAATTCTTCGGAGTTTTGGGACTGGGAGTAGACCGTCGCAGTCAGGGTTGGGGACGGTGGTGGAGGAAGGAGTTCGCCTGGAATTATGGGGTCTCCTGTCGAGCTTTTCAATTTTCCAGCACTTGCACCACGATACAGCACTGTGTCGCTTCGTTGTGAGGAGGATCTGGTGATTCGGGAATCCCCCGGCGCGTATTTGCCCCGAGTATTACCTCCACCTACATGTTCGCTCTCCTCGGCTGAGGAAGCAGAACCCTGGGATGATGCCGGAAAGAGAACGCGTCCAGCATTCTTCCCTGACGCGGTCCGTTCGGGACGGCGGATATTAGCTCGGGCGGGAGACGGCGACGTAGCGAGGAAGAGCATGAGCTCTGCGGCATCCGCGTCCACAGCAGGCTTTGGGGTCGTTCCTCGTCCTGATATTTGTGGAGAGGGTGAAAGTACGCCGTTCCCCATGCTGCCTCTTGACGAAGATACAGGGGCGCGTGAGAACGACTCGGACTCAAACGAGGAAGTATGAGACAAGGTAGGAGAATGGGGTCCAGAGGCACCACTGCCACTGCTGTTGGTGGTATTGTGCAGGAGTGAAGTCAGGGCTGCAGCTGCAGTCATGTCTTCGAGTTCGGTGGTACCGTCCCGCATCTCAACATCAGTGGTGCGGGCGGATAGCGTGCTAGTGATAGAGCGGGAGCTCGGACTAGCCGTCCGAGGCTTTTTCCGGCGTGTTCCTGAGCGGGGGGTTGGGGATGAGACACGAGGAGTCGTGGAAGTAGAGGCCTTGGGAGAAGCGTCGGCAGATAGCGCGTGTCGGACACGCTTGTTAGAGGGGGTGATGGAGCCGTCGCCTGGGGCGGGGGTATTCCCGAGGAGGGCGGAATAGAGCGACGGAGCAGCTGGGGGCGGCATCATCTGATTCTGGTTTTGACGCCGCTTGAAGCCCTGGGACAGAGGGACGGGGTCTCTTCCAGTGGGAGGGTGATTGGGACGGTGCTCTTGGTATATAGTCCGGTTTGGCATAGGCGATGGGGGTTGGCGGTGCTCGAGGGTGTGCAGGGGAACATGGGAAAGGTTGTGTGCGGCCTTGTAGGACGCATATGAGAGACGGGCGCGAAGGGCACGGGTCAACTAGAGAGAGAGGGAATAGGTTAATGACATGAACGGCAACCGAACAGCACGAGAAAGAAGAGAAGGGACGTGGCGGACGCGCTCGAGGGGTGGGGGAGCACGGAGGTGTACCGGGAGCGCGCCATCGCGTGGGATCCCGGAGCAACAGTAAGCAAGCAGCACCAGGAGTGCACACGGCTCCCAGGCGACGTGCACGCGCCCATGGAGGGAAGAGTAGGAAGGGGATAGCAAGAAGGGGGAGGAGACCGAGACAACAGACCTTGGCGAGTTCAGCTCTGGCGAGGAAGGCCTCAATACCGTTCGCGTTCGGCATGCTATGTGGGATGTGCTCTGACACCTGGGCCTGCAGGATATGTGATGGCGCGGAGGAGGGAGAGGGGGAAGAGGACGAGGTGTCCATCGTGAGTGGGCGGATGTAGTCCGATGATCAACGCGCAGACGCGACACACCCTCACTCACCGCCGGACTAAAGCGCGTACCTCCGAGGAGTCCGAATATTTAATTATGTCTAAAGATTCTCACTCTCCGTACCTCGACTCCGGGATTGTTCGGTAATATCCCATCGTTTTTGCCTCTTCCTCAAAGACATACAGTGCTTTGCTTCTGAGAATGCTACCTAGGCTGCGTGAATATTCGCAACAAGCCTACATGACATGCCGGAGTACTTGATTAGGGCGCATCCAGTTACAGATGGTATGCCAACAGGATGCACGAGCCCATTGGCGACAAATGGATAAAAGTGTGGGGGAAATTTTTTTCACAAAATCCTCCATAGTAGGGGAATACAAGCACTGACCACGTTGCGAGAGAACTCCACGGTTTCTCCGGTATACTCAATCCGTCCATAACTATGAAGCCCCCAATTAATATAGCCGAAATTGCAAAGACTGGGAGATACCCCAAATTCCCAAATTCGACATGGATGGCAACCCGTTGGGGTTTGAGGCTTTGAGCGATGCAGCACACAGGCGACCTAGAAAACGCTACGAAATTGACCATCAAACAGCAAAGTGGAACTGGATGAGGTCCCAGGAAACAAGAAGGCGACCAAGCTCCGCAATAGCTGAGGACGGTATAGATCTCGGTTGGCATCACCGAAAGGGCACATGTCTCTCACTGTCTCAGCTTTAGTTTAGGAAGAGCTCATGTCCACACCTATCCTATTTCGGCCATAGGTTCACATGAAATTCTTGTGACACCTCAACACTGGTACCTCACCAGCTCCGCTGAGCGTCAACTTCAGCCCATACTGCACTGAATGGGTCACAGGTTGGAGCTCAGCTCTCTGAGCGCTTTTTTCGTATTCAGAGGCGCCTGCGACACGTGACGAGAAAGGGATGCCTGGCGTTGCGGAAGTGGCTTCGCGTACAGTGTGTGGGAAACATCTGTGCATCAATGCTGTTCAACCACAATCACGACATTGGCGGAAAGCATTCCGTACCAGGTTGGAGCTCCGATCCCCGCGATCTACTTAGTGGGATGTGCCTCTAAAACTCGATCTACTTGTGGTCCCCTGAAACCGTAGCTGACCAAGAATATTGCTTCCCAGATCGAGGCGTAAGAAACCTCGTCAACGATGGTAAAGCCGGAAGCAATAATGCCCAGATCACGTGACATGATTTCGCTCTTCATGCGCGTAGAAGAGATGTCGATGATGAACGCGTACGACGCGTATCGGAGTAATTAAAATATGCCGATATTTTTGCGCCTCCAGATGACATCAACAGACAGGTACGAACACGCCGCAGTAGTGGTCGCAGTTTACACAACTCGTGAGAAATTACAGGTTCAACCCAAAAGCCACCCGAGCTCCTTTCAATTCTCTCACCATGCCATCAGTCGATGCTATACTTCATGCACAAAGAAAGCGCAGTGAGGCTGGACTCCGAACATGATGGTACTTCATAATAACGCTCTGAGCCTGCGGATATCCAAATACGCGGAAGGATTGACAATCCTCACATATGTTTCCTGTCACCCACGGAAGTCTCGAGGTTTTTGCTGTTTTTTTTTGTGACGTCGGCACTCGGACTTGGCCCCAGATACATAAAATTCCATTCCTTGCAGACAAGGGTTCTCGCCTGTCACGCCCATACTGGACGTATCCTGGATTTGGGGAATTTTTTGAACAGTGCCATACTGCATAGTTGGAAAGGAAATCCGGCACGTACCGTTGGATGAGAATAAACACAGCATCTAACTCTCTCCCCTTCAGGTTACAATCCCATCGACAAGCATGGGATGTGTAGGGGGGAAAGGTTCGTCGGCCCAATGCATGGGTCATGTCCCAGAATAGTCATCATTTGCGCATGAGCAGCTTCTACCCGACGTCGGAAGTCGAAAAAGTCGAAACATACGTCGCCCGGACAACTGGCTACGATAAATGACTTGCCCGTGGAGACTCTCCTGGAGGTGAAGCACGGGCCCTTTCTCCCTGTTTCTTCTCCTAAGCCTTCAGTCCGCCAACGCCCACCCCGGTAGATCTGTAGTTACACGAAACCCATCGACATCGTGCACATTACGCGCACCAACACCTTTCTTCGTCAGCTAGTGAGGAACCACGACAAGATATGGCGCATTGCCCGACAAAACGTAGTTCCGGATCTCCCTGATTGTCCTCCAGGTATTAGCGAACTGAAGTACGCCATTTTCGTATTCGGAAAAAAATGCATGGTATGTGATAGTCTCTTTGGATTGGCCTGCCTAAGCAGAGCTTGTATATCAAGATATGTGGTGCATCTGGCCCCCTTGAACGAAAACACCGTTTTAACCTACGGGCATGCTATGATTGCCTTTGGTCTACGTGCGTATTTCTTTTCGTCCATGGGATGAGGACGGCCTGATTGCCACCCTTCAGACTACTGGGGATCAGTGATCCCGCCTATGTAGACACATATCGCATGGTCTTCAAGGCGTGTTCGCACTGTCTCTGTGGCCTCGTGGTGTCGATGCCGGGAGGTATTGTGTGTTCTTCGTCTCCTTTGTGAAACTTGCTGACAACGCGTAAAACAGCCGTGATAAATCAGTGGTGTGGTTCAACCTGGACGCCTCCTGGGGAACAAGGTTTCGATCGCTCGGATACCCTCAAGCTTCAGATGGACCTATGGCAGGCAAAGAAAGCCGCCGAAAAACGCAAAGTAGTGGACGAGTGGGAATTCCGCTTTCAAGTCCGATCCGAAGTCAGTGTTTTTTTTGATGCTCTCTTTTATTGGGAGACTGATAAGATCGCGCTCGTAGCTACGTTTCAAGATAAAGGCCTGGATGGCGACCCATGAACCTTATGTGGATGAGGCAGGGATATTTATGGATAGAGAAAACCAGTAACCTTTCAACTTCCATCATCCCAATTTTCCTCTTGATTCTCCTTGGCTGTAGAATCATCGAGAGATTGCGTAACGTTGAAGGTATCGCCGAAGTGGCTATTCAGCGCTTCATGTGCAGACGGGACAAGCATCACAGGCGCTTTGTCCTTCAGCCGCACCCACTCACCGACGAAGGTAAGTGATGCAACGAGCTTACCTACGAATCTCTTATTTGACTAACCATTATTTCTGGCTAGATTGGGAGAAAATGAGTCCTCAGCTTATATGTCTCCTTGGCCCACCCCCGCAGACCCGAAATAAACAACCAAGGAAGAGATGGTAGTATCTCAGTGTCAAACAACGTGTATATAGATGAATGGCGATTGGATGAAATTCATCCATTCAGGTAGCGCTACCCCTGTGGATGGGACATTCAACACGAAAAATAACAAGGGCCCCAGGAGAACGAATCCGGCATGTACCGTTGGACGAGAATAAATATGAGGTCTAACTATCTGCACTTTAGGTTACAACCCCATCGACGAGTATGGGACGTGTAGAGGAAAAGGTTCGTCAGCCCAATGTATGGATCATGCGCGAGAATAGTCACCATATGCACAGGTGCGGCTTCTACCCGACGTCGGAAGACGAGCACGAAGAAGTCTCCAAATCAGAAACCCACACATCGGTCGTTCGGACAACCTGCTACGATAAACGACTTGCCCGTGGAGACACTCCTGGAGGTGATGTACTGGTCTTTCCATCCATTTCTTTTCCTGAATCTTCAGACACCCTAATAGATCTGTAGTTACATGAAGCCCATGGATGTCCGTGCACATTACTCGCACCAATCCCTTTCTTTCGTCAGCTAGTGAGGAACCATGACAAGATATGCGCATCGCCCGACAAAACTTAGGTCCAGATTTCCCCGATTGTCCTCCAGGTATTAGTGAACTCAAGTACGGCCATTTTCGTATTCGGAAAAAGATGCTATGGTATGTGATAGAGTCTCTTTGGATTGGCCTGCCTAACAGAGCTTGTATATCAAGATATGTGGTGCATCTGGTCCCCTTGAACGAAAACACCATTTTGACCCTATGGGCATGCCATATCTGCATTCAGTCTAGGTATGTACCTCTTGTCATCGTTGAGATGGGGGCGGTCTGATTGCTTTCCTTCGGGCTGTTGGGGACGAAAGATCCTGCCCTTGCAAAAACAAGTGGCATGGTCTTGAGAGTGAGTTCGACCTGTCTTTGGGGTTGATGCCAGGAGGTACTGTGTGCTCTTCATCACCTGGTGAAACTTGCTGACGACGGAGAAAGCAACATCACTGGAGGAGTGGTGGTATGGAGGGTGGCTCGTATATGACTATATTATGATTGTTCGGATATCCTCAAGCTTCGGAGGGGTCCCGGAAGGCAAGGGAAGTCGTCAAAAAGCGCAAAGTAGTGGACGATTGGAAATCACGTTTTCAAGTTCGATCCAAGTCGGTGTTTTTGTCATGATCTCTTTTATTGGGAAAGAACTGATAACTCGTACTTGTAGCTAAACGACAAGGATACGCAATTGGATGGCAACCCGCGAACCTTATGTAAGATGAGACAGGGATTTTCCTGCAGAGAGAAGACGAGGTACCTTTTAACTTCTTTTCGATCCGTCCAAATTTAAGATTTTGACTCTCCTTACCTATAGAATTATCAGGAGATTGCGTACCGTCCAAAGGTCTCGATGAGGCCTGCTATACATCACTTTATCCAATGAAACAAGACAGGTATTCGCAGGCGCTTTGTCCTTTCAGCGCATCCACTCACCGACGAAGGCAAGTAATGCAACGATCTGCATCTCTTATCTCAAAAAACTGGTATTATTACTGACTAGAGTGGGGAAAATAAGGCTGAGTTAGTTTTCGCCAAGATATACATACGACCATCTCTTATTCCCCCTTGCCTGTTTACTTCGAGTTTGCAGGGGTGGGCCAGTGATATACATAAGCTGAGGCCTTATTTTCCCCACTCTAGGCAGTAATAATACCCAGTGAGATAAGAGATGGGATCGTTGCATTACTTGCCTTCGTCGGGTGAGTGGATGCGGCTGAAGGACAAAGCGCCTGCGATACCTGTCTTGTTTCTTGATAAAGTGATGTATAGCAGCCTCATCGAGACCTTTGACGGTACGCAATCTCCTGATAATTCTATAGGTAAGGAGAGTCAAAATCTAAATTGACGGTATCGAAAAGAAGTTAAAAGGTACTCGTCTTCTCTCTGCAGGAAAATCCCTGTCTCATCTACATAAGGTTCGCGGGTTGCCATCCAATTGCGTATCTTGTCGTGTAGCTACAAGTACGACGTTATCAGTCTCCCAATAAAAGAGATCATGACAAAAACCCGACTTGGGATCGAACTTGAAAACGTGATTTCCAATCGTCCACTACTTTGCGCTTTTTGACACTTCCCTTGCCTTCCGGGACCCCCTCTGAAGCTTGAGGATATCCGAACAATCATAAATATAGTCATATACGAGCCCCCTCCATACCACCACTCCTCTGTGACGTCTGCTTTCTCCGTCGTCAGCAAGTTTCACCAGGTGATGAAGAGCACACAGTACCTCCTGGCATCAACCCCAAAGACAGGTCGAACTCACTCTCAAGACCATGCCACTTGTTTTTGCAAGGGCAGGATCTTTCGTCCCAAACAGCCCAACGAAAGCAATCAGACCGCCCCCATCTCAACGATGACAAGAGGTACATACCTAGACTGAATGCAGATATGGCATGCCCGTGGGTCAAAATGGTGTTTTCGTTCAAGGGACCAGATGCACCACATATCTTGATATACAAGCTCTGTTTAGGCAGGCCAATCCAAAGAGACTCTATCACATACCATGCATCTTTTTCCGAATACGAAAATGGCGTACTTGAGTTCGCTAATACCTGGAGGACAATCGGGGAAATCTGGACCGAAGTTTTGTCGGCGATGCGCATATCTTGTCATGGTTCCTCACTAGCTGACGAAGAAAGGATTGGTGCGAGTAATGTGCACGGCATCCATGGGCTTCATGTAACTACAGATCTATTAGGGTGTCTGAAGATTCAGGAAAGAAATGGATGGAAGGACCAGTACATCACCTCCAGGAGTGTCTCCACGGGCAAGTCGTTTATCGTAGCAGGTTGTCCGAACGACCGATGTGTGGGTTTCTGATTTGGAGACTTCTTCGTGCTCGTCTTCCGACGTCGGGTAGAAGCCGCACCTGTGCATATGGTGACTATTCTCGCGCATGATCCATACATTGGGCTGACGAACCTTTTCCTCCTACACGTCCCATACTCGTCGATGGGGTTGTAACCTAAAGTGCAGATAGTTAGACCTCATATTTATTCTCGTCCAACGGTACATGCCGGATTCGTTCTCCTGGGGCCCTTGTTATTTTTCGTGTTGAATGTCCCATCCACAGGGGTAGCGCTACCTGAATGGATGATTTCATAATCGC